>LUCH01018150.1:0-18107 GCA_013368495.1 Paragonimus heterotremus
GATAGTTAGGCGAAAATGGTGGGAAAATGTTTCATCACCAAGCCAATGTTTTTGGGACTTATTCGATGTATTCCAATTTTTCCCCCAACGCCGCTTATTTATATTTGATGTCCTGTGATCTCTTTGCCTGTATTTCTTATTCCAATATTTCGAAGATTATTCTAATAACGAGGGTTCGCGCCGAATGTACCCTTTCAAATTTTGTACGACCTTTGAGACATGTCCCGTTAAACGGATAATTGCGCTACTTGTTTTTGTTTGCAAGATTTCACGTAGGTACTGGTCGGTAAATCGTTGCTCTCAGAAATCGTTGGAAATGACGCTAGCATATAGTTGTTTTCGTTTTCTATGTATATGGAGCTGCATGAGAAAAGGGCATCATGTTCCACTCTATCATCGGGAATCTTTCAAATTAAATTCTATTCATTATACTGAATTGTTTTCAACTGGATTTAGGTCATACGGCTTTCATGCGTAACGGTATACGGAAACAGATGAAATCAAGCTGCCTTCGGATTACGTCACCAGTTATCTATCGAGCTGCCGGAAACTATTCCAATGAATATGACAATCGCCAGAATCGAAGATGATGATTACCATGTACCCAAACGCTTCAAATACAGGTTTTTTTACAACCCCCCGCAAGTGTTCGTTCTCCAAACTGTTTCATGGTAGAGGTGGTTTGAGAGGAGCAGCTACTAGTGTGAACATAAACTGCATACTCAGATGCTGTTCATAACTTAAGTCAATCGGACGGAGCGGGAACTGGTGTGAACTTATACTGCGTATGCAGTACCTGAATTGGGAGTCTGTATTTGAGTCGATTTGTTGCCATCGTTAATCAGATGCAGACATTTTTCTGGGGTGAGGGTAAATCCCATTTTGCTGACCAGTCGGATAGCTTTACTAAGTTACCTTGGACAAGATTCCGATTTGGATTTCTGATAATTTTCAAATCGTCAGCAAACATATAATGCGGTGGTAATAGGGACGTAGTCAGGTCATTTACATAAACCAGAAAAAGTGAAGGTCCCAGCACTGACTCTTGTGGCACTCCGCTGTATACAGGGTACACTTGTAAGCTGAATTCATCGACCGTGACTTTCAACATCTGGTTACAGAGCAAATCCGCTATCCATCGAATTATAGTCGACGCTGTCCGGTGATGCCCTAGTTTCAGCAGCAGCAGCCCGTGATTTACCGAGTCAAATGCCTTATTGCAGTCCAGCAGTCCAGGTAACATACTTCTACAAGTTCTGTATCCAAGCGTTGTTTTGTCCCATCCAGATTGGAGAGAAAATACCTCTCCTTAACGAATCCATGTTTGTTCGTATTCAGCAGCTTGTTCTCGGTTAAGTGTTTGGCAATTTTGTTTCTAATAGCAGTTCCGCATACTTTCCGTAAAATGCAATTGAGACTTATTGGTCGATAGTTACCAGTTGCCTAGTTGCCTTCCGTCCTTTTACATAGTTATGAAATTCGATTCACACCAGTCATAGACCACTCTACCCTCGTTGATAGATTGGTTGAGCAGGTTGGTTACTGGAAAGGTTAATACACTGGCTATCGGACGAATGATAGCCGCGTGAATGTCATCTGGCCCCGGGGTTTTATGAGGGTTCAACTGTCGCAGTATGTCCTCTATTGCATGTGGTGTGATGTCTTCGTAAGTCACTTTTGCGATCTGCACAAAAGGTGTCTGGGGTAGGGTTTTGCTGATTGCCCTTGGAGGGAATTCATACTGCATTTTCGAATGTTTTTCGTTATGACACTGCTAAGCAAAGGATTCTTGTAAAACCACAGCCGTCCGACAAGATACGTGTCAAACAACTGTTCAACCCTTTGACGTTGGGTAACAAGAGGCCACCGGTTCTTCTTCGAGACACGTGGCGTGCAGCAAGTAAAACTCAACTACCGGAGTCTCTCTTACAAGAACGGCGATTGCAACGTCTTCTGGAATACACACAGATACTGTTATCCGTGTTTTCCACACGCATTTTATGGGACCTAGTGGGGACGGCCGATGTAGCACGCAAAGACGTTTGGGGCACGGCACCGTGTTCGTTCTCTGGGAGGGCAGTTACTCACAGGTCTTGCAGACAGTCCACTGACCTCGAAAAAAGCCGAAGTAGTAGGCCTGCGCGTGACAACTGGACGCCATGAACATAACTCTCACGAGCAAACGCCGAGACAGCCGAGCTGCGATGTGAAATAGCAGACCTTCATGTCAGCATTAAACATACCAGGCCATTAACCCATACTCCTACGAAGCGTGGGCAATCACTGTCCACGTTAGAGGAAATCAGTGCTCGTTGGTAAAGTGAGACGTGTAGGGAATTGTTCTAAGACTAAATTCCCTTTGAATGACATCGCCACACTGCCCAGTGACCCCGTCTAACTGGACGCCGGTTACAGTGAACCTCACATCCGCGTCCGAAAGCACTAATTTCACTAGCCCACCTCCTTCACTCACTGAACTTCCCCCATCTGCCAGCACATCATTTGCTATCTGTCAATTTCACCCACCCCACCCTTGTGAATACGACCTTTATACAGTCCACCGTGAAAATGTCAACAACTAATCGGTCATCCCAAATGCGGGCTATTTAAACACACATCAAACTAATCCGTTCGCACTTTCGTCGGCTCGCCATTGGTTGTCGGTCGCCTGTGCTTGCAAATGTCGCGCCTTCTGTACATTTGATGGCCTACTGTGGCCAAACATTGTACCAAATCCCACGAGCGCAAACGAAGTGAGGTTTGTCTCTTGTAAGTGGTTATATTACTTATGTCAATAATAGCATGTATCCAGCGACCTGATTGAACTCTGGAGTTTGAAGTCGTTGATTAAACGTGCGTCGTTCAAAATTCTTCGAACGAACCTATAGGACGTACGCTGTAAACACCTGACGGTGTCAACAATCGTGTGACCGTCGCAGGGACAAACATTTTCAATGGGAGGTCAACACTTCGCCGGGACTAAACCTACACAGTATTCAAAAACCCTATCCTTTCTTTCAGAAAGATCTAACCTCCAGCATCAATATCCTAGCTGATAAACAAGGACGTTGGTGCTGTCCCACATTCTGCAAAGGACTCTCGATTAAATTACAGGGCTACGCTTTTGAGCTGGAAACGGGATGCCCCCTGGAACATTCTGCCGTCGACTGCTATGTTTAAACCTTGATCCTCCACGTGACTTCCGCTGAGCTTTCTTTGAAGCTGATTTCCATTTTCCCAGCATTATTATCGACTTCTTCCGACGTTTCAGGGGGCACGTCAGTCGTGTCTGATTTATAGCTCGAAAAAACTGGAGGTCTGGAAGAAACCGTCACACATGGCTGTGATCATTCCAATTCTATCAGACTTGGTGGGAGACTCTTACTTGAATTCCTTCAAGTGACTCGACCCACTAACCAACTACCGGCCGCAAAAGCCAATGTCGCGCATCACGTCGTCACAAGAAAGCCACCGGTTTAAAGTCTTCCCTGTCGCTTAGCTCCTGGTAAGATCAAAATTGCCCCACCCGAATTTGCGCGTATGCCTCAATTTGACATTATCCGTCTGCCCGGTAGCCCATGGGTGTCACCGTTGCACATGCTGCTCAAAATGGCTGACAACGACTGGCGCCCATGTAGTGACCATCCGGCATCGAAAAACGCAACCACTCCCGATAGGTATTCATTTCCTCACATTCAAGACTTGACGGTAAACCTATCAGCATATTCAACAAGCTCGACGTAAGGCGGGGTCACGATGAGATTCTTGTAGCCTTGAGGACACCCCGAAGACAGCACTCACAACATTGTTCAGAGTTCTCGAATTTTCATTGGAATCGTTTGATCTTAGCAACGCTTTTCACACTTTCCAAAATTCTCTTCACGTCGTTTGTCGTGGACTGGACGGTGTTTATCCCTGTTTGGGTGACATCTCGATCACTAGCCTCCTCGGGGAAGAAGATTGCGTCTACCGTTTGCACCGTGTCGCACCATGGAGTGACAGAATCCTTA
Source organism: Paragonimus heterotremus (assembly GCA_013368495.1). Taxonomy (NCBI): domain Eukaryota; kingdom Metazoa; phylum Platyhelminthes; class Trematoda; order Plagiorchiida; family Troglotrematidae; genus Paragonimus; species Paragonimus heterotremus. Next base: position 4,011 of record LUCH01018150.1, read on the forward strand.
GCTGAGCGATCGTTTGGGATGCCCCGCTTAACTTTCCCAGGCCACGGCATATCTACCAGCAGGATCTAACCCCTTCCCTTTATTAGTTTAAGAACAGCCATCACCAACGCAGCACTGCTGTCACATCTTCATCCATTGAGTTCTTTAGCGTTAACTGTGGGTACATCAGACATGGCCGCAAGAGCTGTCCTACGGCATTAGCTCGGTGACTGCTGCTGCCCGCTAGCCTTCTTTTCTAGGCGCTTACAACCACCCGGGTCGCGGTACACTGCATCCGGAAAGAAACTGTTAGCCATCTTCGACGTGTTCCTGAAGATAGACATTATCGCTAACGCAGGCTATAAGCCCCTAACATACCCTCTACTTTTGATAACCGACAAGTACTTCCTGTGGAAAGACTTGACACCTGGGCTATGTCCTCCAGATCACGATCGATTTCCGTCACATTTCAGGTATTGTGAACAAATTTGCCCACACTCTCTCGCGCATCAGTCCTAAAGCGATTACGGTACACACCTCAGCCGATCCGGCAGCGATGGCGACGGCAAAAGCCAACCATTCGTAGGCGGGACAACCCCGTCGGCTCAGCATTCTTAAGCTAGAACGCGCCCGCGCGAATATGTTCGAGGTGGTGATTAATTGTTACACATCACAAGGCATTCCTCACTGGGTTGTTTTGTTGGTCTTCCTCCACCGAAATTTTGGAACGTTGCACAACATGTGTCACTCAGACATAAACTCAACGGTCAGGATTGTCGCTATCACTCGCGACATCCACACATTGTATAAATCGTGTATTTGCTCTCGACGGTCTGAAGTTCTCCATAACACGCGCGCCCCAATGAAGAACGTCACAATCCTGAATGAGTTTTCGTGTCACGTGCATGTTGACTTTGTCCGGTCTTTGCCACCCTCGAGTGGGCGTACTTAAAAACTGACGCGTGTAGACAGATTTATACGTAGGCCGGAGATTACACCGATTACAAACTTTTCACATGAAACCCTCACGCGGGCTCTATTAGAAGGTTGGGTTGCCAATTTTAGTTGTCTCGCCATAGGGACCACCGATCGCGGGTGACATTTCTACTTAAACTTTGTGTCACTTTTCAACGCAACAAGCCGTAGCCAAGTCCGCACAACCACTTACCACCCGTTGGCAATTGAAAATTTCATTATCAGTGAGCAACAGCCATCCGTGACAGGAGGTTCTGCCATTGGTCTTGTGAGTTATCCAAAACATGCTGAGGGGCTACTCACACACCACCCACTCTCTGGTTAATCTATGGGTGTTCCTTACATTTACTCAGAAAGATGGTTCCTTTACGTGCAACAGTTCCCATCAAGCTCGCGGGCTACAGTGGGCGGTTGATTGGACGCATGAGACGACTCCGAACGACCATTCCAAGAGAACAGACGACGCCAGCATACGTAGGTCTTTGTCCGATAACTTGTTCTCACTTTTTCATTCGTGCGGTTGACCACCGGCGACCTAAGCACCCGCCGTGTACAGGTCCGTTCCACGTACTCACGATGATGATGGGCTAAAGCTAACGTTCGCAGAGGTATTCGATATGGGAGCTAATTCGTTATCAGTAAAATCTTCTGCGGCTAATACTTCATCAAACATGTTCAAATATTCGGACACCGACGCGACTGTAACAGACTTGACGAAGCCAAGCTTCCAAAACAGACGTGGCTGTGAGTTGCGTAAGCCAGTGTTATTGGCAGGTTATGTGGACGTGCATCATATTCATCTTTTGTCACACTTCCTCACCCAGTCAATTTCCGATGACAACCTACATTGGACCCTGTCAAAAAATCCGTCACATTTTAAAAATAGAAAAGCTTTATTCATTTGAACAAAATGAAGACAGAAACCTGGTAAGTTACCGCCCTTCATTGATTAGCACTGTATATTTTAGGTACTGTGAAGTAGCCACGTATTACTTATTTGGGACGTTGAGGACAGGCGTGGTGAGAGAATGGTGAATAATTTGGACTCCTGCGGCGACAGCCGACGATGAACGCGCATGAATGGTAGTTGTAGGCCGTGAGCTCCTGGGCTGTCGTACTTGGGAAAAACATTTTACCGAAAAAAATCGTTTCATTAGGTTGGTACCTGATGCGGAAATTAAAATCTTTGAGATCCGTTTTATGGACTCATACCTGTTTGTTTTAACGAGCCGTTAACTGAAAACGACCTCATCGTCAATCTTTTTTGAAATCTGGTATGGCTGCCGTCGTTGTGGTCGACAGTGTGCGGCAGTGTTAACACGAGAATGTTTGGATTATTTCTAATTTACTTGTTCACTTTTTTCATTTATTGATCATTTTATTTTCATCCGTTCATTTTTTGTTCGTAGGAAGCGGATTATACCGCGATATTCAAGACGATGCTTGAGAATGGTTAATGTCCTTCCTTCTCACAATCCCAGGAGTGCATTCAGAGGTACATGGATGAAATAGGCGCTGTTTACGTTCGTAGGACGAGCCGTAGGTCGAAAGCTGTTTTGGAATACGATAAGCTAAATTGAAATGGTTTCCTGATAACCATGCGGATTTGTTATAGTTGTACGAAGTGTAAAAGACGCAGGAGTGTATGCAGAGTGTGCGGCCTGTCTAGTTTGTAAACTGTTGCTGGCTTTAACAATCCGGTTCTCATGACGCATGTTGCAGATGACGACCTTATGTGGTCCGACGAGATGCGCTTTTGGTTGTGAGCTATTTCGGGTTGAGGCGCGACCAACCAGTCAGCCGTCTGCTATATGAGTCCCATCCCACGAATCGTTGACTCAGTGAATTGAACGAATCTCAGGGTCTTTCCCGGTAGAATACACCAACTGTTGACATTAAGCAATATGTAGCGGATGTTGAGGGGGTGTTTAACACTACCGTTGACGTTTGCAAGCATCAGTCGCAAGTTAAAGCCTGCGATTTCAAGTGAGTTTCTTATGTAAGATTGGTCACAAAATGTTATGACCCGCTGGTCAAACGATAATCAGAATGTCTAGCACACGACAATACGAATCACTAAACGTAGCACTGAGCTTGACAATACCCGGAAACCCCAGAACAACACAGAAGACCGTGACCTTTAGCAGAGATTGTATTTGCTCTCAAACCAAAGGTAACAATGCAGACGAACGTCTGCATATATATAGCCTTTTGATGGCCTTGAAGAATCCCACTTGAATTGGTGCATTAAAAGTGGGATGGGCCAATCACAGTCGCCGGGGAACCGTGCGCCAAAATTGAGTTTTGGCACGTTGTGGCTCGAAAAAGTAAGATTCAAAATCTCTATTTATTTTTCGATAATGTCTCGAAAAATATATCATTTTTGGGGAAAATAGACATTTCCCAACACAAAACATTAGAAGACTTTGATGAGATGCTGTCGGCCATTGGTACGATAGGTGTGATGCGCACGGTGTGGGATAAAGGCAACAGATTTACGCATATTTGCTCCTCTCAGCGAACGTGGACTGAACAATTCCAACACTTTCCTCACTTGTGACTGTGAATGCCATCCACGAGGTTAACAGGTAAAAATATGTCCTCGTACATTTTCTCATACATTCGGAGTTGAAAGTTATATCAGTTCCTCGTAACAGATGGTATGGGACACGCCCAACCTGTGCTGTACGAATATGTCCGTACTGAAAAGTATACTTCACTGAGTAGATTGTTCGAGATTCTTCAGGAAATGATGGGCGAGCAGATTGCGGCGAAAAAAATTGTTACGGTAAGACGGCTGCGCAAATGAGGGTATCCCATGTGGTGTTCGGCTGTGACATTCTGCTGTGTTACTCTCATGCACGTGATGCTCTACATAAGCATGTAATTGGGTAAAATTCGTCCGTCATATTCGTTAAAAGACAAACTCTTCGCAGTCATTTTCTCTTCCACCGAATGGCTACGGCAAACAACGAGGAAAAGTAGACTGCACCTTTATATTTCTCACCGTCGGTTCAAACGTGATTTACGTACCATTGGCCTGACCGACGGGAAGTTTCTGAGTTATTCGTTGTGTGATTGGCTATTTATCAAGCCTAAGTGGGCCATCCATGCTCAAAACGATGTTGTCCATTTTAGCAATGGAAAAAATATTAGGCTGGAGAATGCAACCGGACAGCTGAGGAAAAGAACGCGTCCACGAGACTTCTTAGAGGTTGCCATTCAGCAAATATGGATCTACAACGAGTGACTGCTGCGGGATATGGAGCAAAAACGACCCATGGGTGCGGAAGGACGTCCATAACACGTGAAAACCACGGGCTGCATTCTACGCCGGAAAAAGACGGAGGTAGTATGTGCCCATTTCCACTATCATCAGATACATAATTCACGATTTTATTCTCAAGTTTCCGTCGCAATTGACTTCGCTGGTCCGCCTTTGGGCCTATAGGTACCGTTTTGCTTAACTCGTAAGGTAAAACAGATGGACGGAGCAGTTATAGGTGTCCGAGCAGGGAGTACATTTTGGCGCAGCTCGTAATGTAGGACAAGTGTACGGCGCAATTACAAGTGTTTAAGCATGCAGTGCAGTGTGTGTTGGAAGCTTTTAAGCGGAAAGCGTTCCTCGATGTCGTTCGTTCAGCAGGTCATTTCCTCTCCATTCCAGCGTACGTTATTATTTCATGGAAAACGTTACAATAATGGTTGCAGAGAATGGCAGAGCATGGCGACTAAAACCAAGAAAATAACACTAGCGTGTCCAGCTTTCGAGCACTGTTTTACCTTGAAATAAGTTTATAGGCGTACCTTACAATTGCAGTTTTATAAAACGCTTAATCACCATGTTTTAACAACGGTTCGATTTTCGAAAGTAAAGTCTCGTTTTCCTGCATAGGTACGCCCAACTTCAAACAGAAGTATGTGCTTCCACGCTTAGGACATCAACTTTCATTATATTCCATCAATAATTCTCAAAAATAACACAAAATGCAAATTTTTGTTATTTTCATTCATCTTTATACCCTTGAACCATCGCGCATTCCTTGCTCACGCCTTCGGAAGATTGAAGCAAGGTGATTCCTAGCCAACGGAATTCTAAGATTTCGGAACCTGAAACACGCCACGAAATTTCAACAACTCCGATAGGTAGAAAATTTCCAAACTAAAACAAAACAGTTATTTATGGTTTACCGATTAGACGCAGCATAAACGCGATCAAGGTTACCATTTTTTCGGGTCGATTGCAACTAGCCTGTTTTCGGTTTCCGTTAATCGATGATTATTAGCTTTCCAGTCGATGCTTTCCTGACAATTCCCAATCGGCCAATTTCTCCTTTCCGCCGTCCGTGGAGGCTAGCCGCAAGGCGAGAGTAAATTAGACCATTCTCGTTTGTGTCAACGCTTTTGGCTAACTTGAACACTGTTACACTGTCTCCTAGGGAGAGAGCTCTGTAGCCACCCCATTTGTTAATTGTTGGTCATGTTAGAGGTACGACTGCCATTTATACTCTTTTTGCTCCGAACTTTTGTATGTGCCTAAACGTTTGATTGGACTATTCGAGTTGCGGACAAGCACTTCCAACATTCAGATATACGGATAACGCCGCACATTCGCTTGTCATTTAATTGTGGTATCGTCTTGCTAATCACCTTTTTTCAGGTGGACTTAGCGTGTCGACACTATACACCTTGTATAAAAACTGCGTTATTTTTAACCCGTCTTCTTCGGTTTCCTTGATTCTACATGATCAGGTCACGGCGGACTCTTCGAAACCCAAGCGAACATGAGTCAGAAATTCCAAGATGTGCCTCACAGGGGAAACAACTCTAACCAGTGCTTCCTTGGTGGCTAATCGTTGGACACGCTCAACAGCGAATACATCTTTTCTCAGGCCAGTATGCAGGACCTGACCTGCATACCCAGGTAGTGTTCTTACGAAGACCAGTAAACCGTTCTAAGGGCAAGTCTGTCTACATGAGGAAACGCTCCTTATCGTGAAAACATTTCCAAATCTTCTATCGGCGTCCATCCGATGGTGATAAGAGAACGATAAGCAGGACGACAGTTCGATACCTACGTCGAAGTTAACGTCAACTTTCGAGATATCTATTGCACCCTGTGCGTTGTATTTCGCCAATAGATTCCCGGAGTCCCCTCCGAAAGACATGCGCACGTTTACTGTCGCTTAGAGGGATGCTTCACCACCTAATCAGCACTTACTACTAGCAGGGTCACAACATTCCGTATTTTTAAATCGGCAGCATAAAGAGGAGCGTAGAAGAAAGAAAAGATATTTTTGCTGGTTTCACGGGTTGTCTGCAACTCCAGAAAAGTCTCCGACTGGTTATTGATCTGACCCTGGGTGTTATGGCAGGAGGACCTTGGCCATGGAAGGTCTTTATTGTAAGGAGACTGCCGCGAGGGCGTCGGACAGAGGCATAGGCAAACAGCAAACGGGTGCGAAGGGAAAACGGCATGGTGCAAGAGGGTCGTTGTCTACGTCATTCAACTACGAGCATATTCAATATAACCACCAACTACCAGGACGCACAACAGAACATACGGAAGACAGGTGTACACCAATCGATGCCTGCAACCAGTCAAAACACAATATTCCAGCTTTACTGGTTTGCCTAATTCTTCCTATACTGACCGCCATTCCCATTGGAGATGGGTTATCAGAGCAGGCGGACTGGAAATATCTGAGATGTGCGAGAGATATTTATCTAACCGCATCTTTAATGCATTAAGGGTCGAAACCGAAACGACCTCTTCCGGTAGGTTATTCCAGACGGGGAACTATTGGAGACCAAACTAATGATGCTGGCAACGCGAACGTTGACGTGGGTGGTGAAAACGGAATCTATTATCTCTTGCAACCGTATGTTCAGTTGTGAGTAGGGCAGATGATCAGTAGTGATTGCGCCAGTTAAAAGTTTAAAGGAGGGTACGACCTCTGCTCACTTGTCAAAATTCTAGGTTAAACCTATTCAGATCCTGAAGTCTGCTATGACTACTGAAGTATTCAAGGTCTCTCACTGACTTCGCAGGCTCGCACCGAACTTGATCAAGCAGCAGTGCATCTTTGCGTCAATAAGATGAGCGAGCTTGAGTAGTAATTTCTAGCAGTGGACAGACAGGTGTAGGACACTTAGGAGCAAAGTCTTCTGGGTCGAGGTAGCCTAGGCAACGGAAAATTAATTTGAGGATATCAGTGGCCTTGCGTGCGACCTTGCTGTAGTTGGCCTAGAGACTCGGATTCCGAGTGGCAATCAATTCCGAGTATTTTTCTTGTTCAGACACACGAAATCCAGCGCTCTCAAAGTGATGTAAGGTTTCTGTCATGATGAAGGTTCAAGCCTTTACAGTTTGTCGCATTCAGCGACATCTTATTTAACCTACACCATTTGTAAGGTGTGTGAAGATCTGATTGTAGGTCGAATTGAACTTTGTGATCTCGGATGACTATCCGGAAGTTTCTGTCGTCTACTCACAACAGAGCCCTCAAGGATACAAACGATGGTACTTGCTTGAGGTTTAGGATGAATAAAAATGGTGTAACTCCTGACCACCGCGGCTCCTCACAAGGGAAGTTTCGGATTGTTGAGTAGGTACATTTAACATGGTGGGAAAAGGTGTCCACCTAAATGCACTCCATCCAGTGCAACAATTTCCATTCAATTTTGCATCACTGCAGTTTGGATAGCAGTATTATATCCGGCTCTATCGAATGCTTCCAAAAAGTCCATCAATATAATAACCACTCGGTCCATGGAATCAACTGCTTTTGTTCATTGTTCTTGGAAAGTTGCTAGATTGGGAGTGCACAAGAGGGAAAGATTAGGTAACGTGCTAATACCATCGTGGAAGAATCCGAAAACTCTTCAGTTAATTCCAAAACATTAATTGTATAGCAAACTTCAGTTCGAATTTTGAAGTGGATTGAGGGCAGGGTTTCCATTAGAGAGGCCAGAAGTAACGGAACGTAGATTATTTACAAGAGATGGAAAAATACTCTTCGAGCGTCGAAGACGTCCCAACAACAATTACGACAATTTGGCAGGAAGGAGGCTTAAGAAAAAGCCTAGTGATACTCAGTGAACGCAATCTAGGGGAAAAGTTCGTCATCGAATATCATGAGGATTGCAGCCCAGCGTCGTCCTTAGGAGGTTCAATCTTGCCGGAAAGATCGTTGAAGTTCTCAGGTAAGGTTTGGAAACCGTTGGATAAGTTGGCCCGATAACTGATAGGAGTTGGGACGAGAAATTATCCCATGTGTAATTTTCCAAGAAGTTCCATTTTTATAATTTTAAGTTTCTTTGTTTTTTTAGAGGAGGCCTGACACGACAGTCGCTCACTCCCTACACACCGCGTTATGTGAGTACGTACTGTTGCGGCCTTTCTTTAAAGGAATTCAAAAGGCCCTAGAGAGCTCCACTGATGTTGCTGAGTTAAATTATATTCGCCTCATTATAAATGACCAGTATCTCAGCTAATGGGATCTTATGACCCAACCTACTGGTGGGCATAGCCGCCATTAGTCGTGACTCAAGTCATGCACAGATCAGACAGGTACAGCGGATTATCCATTGCAACCTCTATGGAAGTCAATATAACCACTTTGGTTTACCGGGCACAAGCTGCACCACAACGACACACATGAACAAAATCGATTAAAAACAGGAGGCGAGTACTACAAAACACGATAAAATGCAGTGTTTTAAGTCTACAGCTGTTGAAAGTCAGACTGCGATAATGAGAATAGTACCTACAGATTACGGGACCTTCAACGTAATGGCGGTGATCAATATTATCAACTAATGTGTAAACCCAAGTCCGTTGTGAGTGCGAACAGATCACCAAAAAGACATCTAATTGCTTTCATAATGCAAATCAATAAGGAGTGACTGGAATTAAATTTCACTCAATATCACGGATATAGCCACAAAATACTAGGGGAAACGTAAAATCTTTGCACAGTCTTCAACAGCAGGTCATCCATGAGTTGTTGTCTGTTGACTGACCACCGATAAACCAATCGAACTCCAACATAGTTTGACCAACAGCCACACTACTGGTTTTAAAGGTGAGGTGGATGTTTCATACCGTAATCCGTACTACCGGCAAACCATCAGCACGCTGCAAAAACCTGACTTCATGTAGCTTTCTTACAACATCAGCTAGCACGCACTGTGTAGGCAAAGATCACTAAACTCACCTTGTGCAACATTGATTTCAGTCGAAATGGGACAACTTTGGTGTTTTTGAAATGTTGTCTGCAGTAATAGTTTAGACAGAGCAAGAAACGGAGCAGCACCATGTGGTTTCTAATAACACAACAGACACTTATTACTCCGCGATCACTGGCCTCAAATTACTGATTCGGACTTGTACAGAGTTCGAAAAGTACCATCAGTGAAGCAAGATTTAGGGATAAATTCGAAATTATGCATCTCCTTTAGTAAATGGAAGAAAAATGGAAGACAAAACAATTAAATGGGACTTTACAGTTTCCAATTTTACGACAGTCTGTTGCCAACGCAAATCAGACGACCACTAATGATAATGGAATCTGTATCTTCAAGCTATCTCCCAGGTTTGTACACCCAAAGTCTCCTCAGTATCATGCTGGCGCGAATAGGAAGTCATAATGAAAAGACGGCGTGTATGGGAGCAAACCCCATTTACAGATTTACTGGCCATTCATAAGCGGGTTTCAACACAACAATTAAAGGCGCTAAATAGTCGGACGTGAGAGCACTCGAGACGCAACCACGCGACAGCTGCCAGAGAAGACGAGTGACGACGGAACTAAAATCGACCTTCATAATTCAAGCAGGCGCAGGACTAGTTGAGTGGCGTTTCCAACGGCGATAGCTAAAACATTGTTATCCTAGTGAATATGGTCTCTGGTATTGATGATGGCGCGGATTCAGTGAACCATCATGAGTAAAACTGAGCTAACTACGCCAGCACACTAGCTTCGATCTTAGTGGTTTGTAGTATGTTCACATTCACAAGATAAGGTGAGCAGATACGATGGTAACAGTAGGGCAGTTCTCACGTCACAGGTAGTTTAGAATTTTGGGAATGTCAAAGGTGATCTCACTACGTCTGTACACAGTTCGATCTGAATAGACGAAATGGCTTTCCTGAGCGTGATGAAGGTGGTACACCGTGGTTAATATTGAGGACATCAAAATGGATCACTGGAGGAAGAATAGAGAACACGTTACGCAGCTTCCAACAATGAATCGCTCGTTCATTAGTTTCTAAACATTTTTCCGGAACCATCAGCGTCAAATGATGGCGAAATTCTTTGACTTCATTTTCTCCATCCTGAAAAGCTTTTCTGGCACGACCTTGAACATACGGCCAACATTAACCTTGTGAAGAGAAAACTGATGTAGCTACACAGCATTTTTGTCGAACACTGAAAATTTTGAGAGCTATCGTTTTGGAAGCAAGTGGGCCAAATGTTTCTTCATAAACCGGAATTTTGCCGTATTATTATGTCCGTTTTGTGAATTTATTCCCATTATTAGTGTATTGTGCAATTAACAATTATGTGTAGTGTATGCGTTTCACAGTAAAATGGGTGTACTGACAACGCTTATTTGAGCGTTTTTCTCACAGATTCGTTGAGAAACATACCATTATTATTATTAGTAGTAATTTCGAGGTGACCACTGATGAATCTGTGAAACTTGAATGTAATTCTACCCCGAACAGTAATACGAGCTTTCACAGAACAGCTGAAATTACATATCACAGTCATGATTTGATATACGGAAAGGCCGTTTAATAACAAACTTGAATTTAATTTCACACAGCCTTCGTACAGGAACAAGCTTTTCAATTAGCACATATATAAGAGAAAACACTCCAGTGAACTTGTACAAAATTCAAGATTCTACTAGAACAGCGCATTTTGTGAATACATATGAAGAAAGATGAAATAGGTGTCATGAGCAATGGCCAGTGATGCAAACGAACAAGATAACAGGCATTTAGCTATAGATGTGCGACGTTATTCATGGTAGGGGACACAAGACTTTGAAAGCAGGAGTACATTGCGACCCAACAGCGCCAGGTATGCGTTTGGCATCTCCAAATGATTGCGCAGCAGTAAATTTTCTGGAGGAGCATTCCAGTGATGGTTGACATGCTGGGCTACACAGAATTTAGCTTTTGCGTGGCCAGACCGAGGTTTGTTTAGCCTTACAGGGTTTCCGTATGGAGCCCTGATCCGCACCGACATAAGTAGACCGTACATGTTAGAACCCCGCGGTGCGTAAAAACACGGTAGATGAGAGTTATCTGACCTAGTGGTCGTCAGTAAGATGACGAATATGCACCCAGTCTGTCAGGCCTTTTGAAGCAGGACTTATCGTTTAAACCGCGCAACAGATGAGTGTCCGCATGCGTGCCAACTTTTCACGCATTAAACATGGCGAGGCCGCCCGTGTGCAATAATCGAGGTGAGGTTCCACGAACGCAGTGGAGAGTCTGCAGGTCACAACACAGTCGGCATTCTGAAAGTTCGGCCAACCCTCAGTAACACACCAAAACCTTCGCTGGTGGCCCAATGTAGTAGGCTGCTAGTCTTGCAGTCGCCAGAGATAGAGAAACCGAGGCGCATCTGTTGAGTCGCAGCAGACAACTCCGTTTTTTATAGCGCATACGTGGGAGTGGCAGCAGCAGCAAAACCATTGCGTAATACTGCATATTTTTCGCGGTTTGTTGGCAGCACCCATTCCGATGTACACAGACAAAACCCTCTGAGAGGTCTGTGATCACCCCAAAACGTCTACGATCTGCTAATTTTGAGGTCATCGGCAAACATCCGTGAAGGTAGTGCCAGTGTATCGGGAAACCCAATGACGCGAAAAACACAGGGTCCGAAACCGAACCTTGTGAAACGCCGTCCGTCACTACATGTCGTGGGGAACTCGTTTTTACACGCACTTCGCTATTTACCCCAAAAGAAACGTATATATCCTCCGTTAGGCCATCCCACTCAAACCGAAGAGGCGTAACATCAAGCACAGCTTTGGATTAGATACCTTGTCAGAGACCTTATGAAAGCCAACGAAAGCTGTCTCTACAACATGCCCCTGATCTACTCCATCCAACTTGTCTTTTGCAGTAATGAGATTTGTAAGGCAAAAGTCCCTTTGCCTGAAACCACGCTGGACTGCTGCAAAGAGTTGGATGCTACTCAGCTATCTCTTTTGGTGACTCCCTGATGAGTTTTATCACAATACCAGTCAGGTTAACAGGTTGTTGGTTAGCGGAGGTCGTTGCGTCCCCATTTCTGAATATGGGACAGCCGTTTCACGCCACCTGACCGGGCGGACCCCGTTTTAGGTGGGCTTCCGGATGACTGGAGTGAACAGGCTGTACAGAACCACAACAATTGCACAAAGCACTTTTGGTCTGTGACCATATTGTCCAGAGGCCTTTTGACACTTATCTCCCTCCTAATGCATCGACAGATGGAGAACTGCAACATCAAAATTGGCATCAACCCGAGAACCTTAGACAAATCTGCCCAATATGTCCTGACCAAAAAGAAGGTTTGGCTGGTAAGTTACTCATTGTGTGAAATCTATCGCAAGTTGCAGGAAAAGCCAGAACAGCGAGAGCGAATGCAAATTTTCGTGGTTACACGTATCCGCATTCACTGAGCAGCAGTGCATCGCAGCTCCCCTTGGTGAAACGTCTGACCTCACCCATAAACGCGTTTCTGATAAATGCTTCACGTCTTTCGCCTACTTGGCTTTGAGACCTGCCTTTCGGTGCCCTAGTGCATGTGCTGTACTGTTCAGAAACGGCGGGGCGTTTTATGCCACACAAATGTTGTCGAAACCACAGTTGTCTCCCTATTAAAAGTTACGTAGTGGCTTAAATCTATGCAAATGTGGCTGCGAGACCTACCACGGTACTTTCCATCGCGGCACACGGACGTCATCTTAACTGTGCTTAAAGAGTGTTTTGATGCACATAGACGTATAGTGCTGGAAACAGTAGAGGACAATCATGACCAGTTATTGTGGGCGCCGTATGTAGGTGGACATGTGGTTGGGACTAGCATTTGAAGGTCCTAAATCAGTCAAAACAGTAAATAGACAAAGTTGGGGTAATTTTCCAAAAGAATACCGCTCAGCAGTGCAGTTCGTGCTAGTTTGGTAAGTTCAAACTGTTCAGTTTGTTAACCACATTTTGGCACTTCGCTAGTCTAATCCGTGACTTGTCAGTATGATGCCAGCCAGTATAGTAGTTACATATATTCCACTTTTTACATTGCCACAAACCGTCATTGCAAGAAAAATATAATAATATAGAGTACAATAATGAAATCGACGCACACTAGGCATGTGTATTGACCGCGCATCATAATAGTTCGACTGATGAAAAAAATTTGAGCAGATGCTTTTTAATGGCCTGACCATTCAAGTGATGATTAAAATATGGTATTACCAGAAGGAGGTTATTACGGTAACGAATGGGCTCAAAAGGTGAGCATATAAATTGAACGGAGGACTTATCAGTAAAGTGCGAATGACTTATTTATAAGTGAAAGTCCGGTGGATCGAACAGACCACCACAAGAGGGAAAGACAACGCCAGGGGGCGGATTCGTTAGACGGTCGATGGATAATTCTACACCCGGCCCCCGATGATGAACGTTGAGCGTCAGTACACCAATTGATAGGCACAGCTAAAAGGTTTTACCACCCAATCACTTTCCCAGCCCAAAGCTCAGCATAAGCGAAGAAGACAGGGATGATGCGCGGTAATGCCCGTTTATTTGTGTGGACTTTTCGGATCAAAATGTGATGGTGATGATTTCAAACAAGTGCACAGTTTGAAACACTGGTTCTCACTGATAAACTTGAAAAAGGCCAATAATATCGTGTAAGATGTCTTGCGCATTGACATTTCGTTCGCATCTCATCGGTAACTTGCGAAATTGACGTACAAATTATACAGCGAGGGGGCAGGCAGCTGTCTCAATACATCGGCTGAATCTCACCTTATGCGCCCAGAAACATTTGGTGACTAGCCTTGCGCTATGCTGGTAAAAATGCAACTAATACTCTTTGATTCCATTTCACCTTCGTATTTTTCTTTTCTTTT
>LUCH01018151.1:0-17834 GCA_013368495.1 Paragonimus heterotremus
TACTGGTAATCATTATTCAACCAAAAAATTAGTCCCATGATAACGTGCCCTTCATCGAAGTTTCTCATCTTTGGTTGGTCAGTGGAGTAGAAAAGACAGGCCAACACCTGACCTACTCTTGACAAACTTGGCTGAGTCAGCCACATGTTTATTATGCGGATGCATTACTAAACCTTGACATCGTTTACTTGTGGAAATTTATCCTGGTCCACTTCTTCCTCCTGACCTCTCACTGCCAGACTTGTGTTTATATGTACGCCGATGTCATTTGCGCTTGACCACTCCGCCATTAATCCAAGGTTGCATTTAATGACATTCGCGTAAACCGTTAATCACGGGATTTTTACATTTGGTGGGCTCAATATCGAGGCTTTTTATATCGACTTCATTCCGTTTGTAATAATTTCATTGGATCTGAGCACCTTATTAACATGAAACCCGCTGATATGATGGCCTTTCTTTTTGGACCCGAATCGGTTGTTCAGCTGGCTCAGAACTTAAGGAAGTTCGTTGTTTACAGACACGACTACCCTAGATTCACCCTGTTGACAGACGCTTTGAGTAGACCATCCGCGGTTCAAACAACTGCCAGACGTCCAGGAATGATACAGTGTCGGCAACGCCTGCTTTAAACCCGCCTTCATTTGATACGTGAAGAGACGACTTGCATCCCGCAGCCGGAACGGTGAATTATTTTATAGCACCTTGTTCCGAAGTGTCCCGAGGCCAATCAAGTTTTCAAGCTGCAATTCCGTTCGCTCGGCTCATATTCTCTCTATACCTTGGACCTCGGCAAGCTAAATCATCAGCAGTTTTCTCCCGCGTTTCGACAATGCGGGGAGGACTCTAGGACGGGAGCCCGGGGGGAACTACTTACATTAATGTTTCTCCAGTTGCCGTACGATGCGAACATAATGAACATAAGCTGGCTGGTACTACGTAATCCAAATCAAACCAAAGGCTGCTAGCAGCAGTCTTCCCAGGGTGCACTGAAATGATGCGTTCACAAAACGTAGCTGAATGTAAGCTTTACAATTATCTGAATTTGACAGCGGTCTAACTGCTGAACGCCGTGTAAGATATTTTGAAACGCGAGCCGTTATCCATGCGTGATCGCAAGGACGGCTGTTTGTAGCCTACTTGAAACATGTAATTGCGTTTGTCTTATAACTTGTCTGCTTTATACGCGCCTATTCAGCAATCGTCAATTCCGTTTTGTTCGTATCCTGGACGGCTGGTCCATTAGTTCCCGATCTACAATCGATCTTCGCACAGCGTACGTCCGGCTTCCTACAGGTCCATATTTTTAATCCAAGTAGGATCACATTGTAAGTGCCAGAGAACTACGGATTCAATGCCAGTACTTACCGGAATCTTACCAAAACTAGTGGTGTATACGGGGAGACCGACAAAAACTTCTGAAGCTACGAATGATAACTTGTGCTAAGTAAATGAGGATGTGTTGATCTGTCGGGCACTACCTACAGTTTCCAGTTCAGTATCATTGGGTCCTTCTTCAAAAAGACCGTTTTTTTAGATAAGAAGTCAAAAATAAACAAGGTTAGAGGGGCTTCTGTACAATTTCAAATTGACGTATATTTACGCGAACTCCGACTGCGCGCCAAATTTTGCCACAACTGCAGGGGTGCAATAAAATACGGGAACTTAATTTTCACGAGCTTCAAAATCATCGATGTGAACCTTGCCTCTGAGGTTACACCCGGAGCCATGTTGCAACCGATTGACAGAACTGATGATCAACGTGGATAACCAGGCAATTAATATATGAGACTATTGTTAATACAGAGTCATCGCAGCCAAAAAGGTTGAGTTGCACCTTTTGGCAGCCTACTGTAGGGTCCGAAGAAGACAACTGACAAGGTAAACTTCTGTGAATGCCCGAGAAAGAATTTCTACGGCCACTCACTTAATTGTGCAGACGGCAGGCATAAACAGTCAATAGGGTAGTTGAGGTTGCGAGCGCAGTTTACGGTGATTTGGAAGAACGACAGAAAGAAAGGTGAATACTTAGTGTAATTTACTGTCTACCTGCCTTGGAGGGGCGTGTTCACAAAAAGTAACTAGATTCGATTAACATATACCCTCCGCAAGAGCTGAGGTGGTGGTTAAAATGCTTTTACTGTCCAGGGGCAGGAGGATAATGCGGTACTAGACACGCACATGCACCACTGTTATATTTGTCAAACGAAGAGTCATTTGATCCCCAGTAATTCAAAGCACTGTTTCACATTTTCTAATGAAAAAATAAGGTGGCCAGATGGGAATGGTCAATATGTTCTGAACCGTCTGCAAGATAACAGCTTTCGCCATGTCACTTGTGTACACTGCCCCTTTGCCCCAAATCCGTGCAGTAAGGCGAACATGCACAAAACCGCGTTCTCAACATTTGCAGATTTCTGAGAAACGAGTAAGCCGGAACTTCTGATAACCCAAAACGAAGTACTCCGAAATACGGGGTGCCAGATTCTTCAAGTTTGCGAGCAGTCGCAAGCAGAGACATCTCACATGAACGGTTTCTTGGAAATCATTTTTCTGAAGCAGGCAACCGCAAAGATTGAGTCGAATGCCAAAGACGTGACCGCTGCACACACTTAACTGCGCTAAGTCAACTGTAGGTAGGATTTCTTGCATGTCAAGTTACCCGTAAGGTTATGAGCACAGATGCATTAACACGGGTCAAATGCGCTCAGAAATATTAGTATCAAAGATGCGCTTCCTAGAAAACAAACACTATAGGTAAATGAAGGTATCCACTTCCATCATTAGAAACGTTTGAAACTATTTCTTAAAACAATAGCCACCCTGATGAACATATTCCGGGAAAACGCACTTCTGAGCCTCCTGTAGAACCACCATCAACCTGACTGTAAAAGAATCATCAGTCCCGTTCAAAGCAGCCTGCTGTCCACGGGTCATGACAACTGGCAGTTGGACAGTAGCTCCTAGAGCACTCGTAAGTGCCCAAAATTACGAGATCAGGCAAGCCAACGTTCAGGTAAACCAGACAGCCTTCATGAACTGAGACTATTTCGTGTGAGTAAAGAACTTGGAAATATGGTATGCACTTAGTAAAAGCCCAAAACAAAGGACAGGAGCGGAAATGGACGTAACAAATGTGAAGGTTCTAGGGAACTACTCTATTGGTAAGCAGGGCGACAGAGCAACGTTTTACCAGGTTAACCAAACAGACAAAGTGAAACAGGACGACTTGTCGTTTTCTCTAATACCCGAACTGACTCTGATGATGTTCCATCTTTTTAAAGGGGCCGTCATATTATTACACAAAGGAACATCCCCAAATATCTCAATATATAATGTCAACATGATCGACAGTTTACAAAGGCTCACAGACCTGACTTCTTGGGGCATTTTACCACTGCGTGATTTTTCTAAAATTGATGCTTATTTCAAGATGCAAAACCCCGCGTTTGAGCCCCGCCTGCTCGTCATATTCAACTCTCAACATCATTACTGCTTCGGTGTTATTTGGGAATTTGCAAAAGCAGCCACTGTGATCAGGAATTCGGGCAATCTAGTTCATATCCAACCTCCACCAACGAATTTGGCGTTGTAAACAACCACCTTACTAAACTGCTCGCTGGTCTCGGTGAGCACGCCACTATTTCAACAACAAACCCATTCATACTGCTTCCAGGATAGCTGTCGGTCTTTAATTACTGATCGGATAGTTCGAGGGAGTTTACACAACCATGAACGACGAATTTTGTCGGATCTCTTCAGAGCTTTAAGTTCAAACAACCCTCAGGAGAAACCTAACAACAAATTAAGACTACAATTGACATGGTGACTAGCCTATCGTTTCCACCAAATAATAATAAATCTACAAATCATTCGATAATGTCCACTGACATACCCAAAATCACTCTGATTGGTAGGCTACCTGGTTACAGACCAAGCGTATTCAGCTTCTAAAGGTCAAAATCAAACAGTTACATCGAACGAGTTCAATGGAGTTGCTTTCATTGTTTAGTTCCCAGTAAAAACGGATGCAGAATCATGGCTAGGTCAAAACCTAAAGTGGTTGCTCAAAAACGTTTCATTTGTATCTGGTGTTACTCGACCAGCAAACAGTTGGGTCCATCGCCGATATATGAGAAGAACCGTATCCATAGAAAATGCCACCAAAGTTCCCGCGATGATCAAATATAACGGGTTGCTTACCATTGCAACGATTTAGTACCTTGCGCTAAGCTGGGTGGCTCAAGCCCAACCATCCATTCTCCTCATATGTGACCGGGAAACCACGAGTCGACTGCTTCGCTCACTGACGTAATCGTGGACCATTATCAAAATCCCACGCACATCACGCGCTCCACAGACCAGAGGGTGATCTGGGGGTCCCTGTCGACTCTGCACGCACAGACTCTGCTGGGCATATTTCGCCTTCACTCGCCCGACAGACAGTGACCGCTTTCTTCTTCAACACCGCGAGGATCAAGGCCACATGCACGCGCACACACGTGCATAGGCTGAGCCAACTCCACGCGCGTTAACTTACAGGCATGCGACGCATATAGACGAGTGCGACTTAACTCGCAGAGACAAAACACAATTTCTGACGCCAAGACTCTCACGGTGAACAAGTCAGCAACGCGCAAAACCATCGGACATGAAGTCGTGAGCTACATCACAGCTGCGTAGCTCCACGTCGCATCCACGTGATTCTGCACCTGCAACACTGCCGACACAACGCACACCTCGATAACGTTGTCCACACTGTTATCAACCTAGACATTACAATGTCTGGTGCGTGAATCACCTAACTTATATATTTCTAACCATTGTCCTGCTTATGTTCATTCGCATTATGCACCTTAGTACTCAAGTATGTACTCTTCTTTGGTTATATGTAGTTAGTGTTAGGCCGCTGTCATTTGTCTATAGCCCACGTCACCGCCCTACGTAACGCCATCAGTGTTGTATACTTCACTAGTTTCATCGTTCCCGTCAAACTCAAGCGGCTAAACACCAACATATTCCAGGGTACTGAGCTGTACAGCTCACATCACTGGTGAAATCGGCAGAATTCGTCGATGTGGGTGGACTGTCCAATGGCTGGGGGCAGTGCGAGGTAATTGAGACGAATAACAGCGGCATGCTTCAGTGCTAGTCGTAGACCGTGGTTTTACCAGTTGTCATATGATCCCCTTGATTAGTTTGGTAAATGGCGCAGGAATGTAAATCGTTAAGTAATGCGTCACGGACTTATATCTGATTGTTCTAATGAACCATTAGTTGGGATAGAATTTATCGTATGTCATTTTTGAAATTCAGTATGGCTGCTGTTGTTGTGGTCGATTGTGCGTGCAAGCGCTGGTAATTGGATGGTGCAATATTTTTTGTTTAACTTTCTATTCTATTTTCTTAATTTTAGGAAGAGGACTATATTGCGGCTTTCAAGGCGTTGTTTGGTAATTGTGAGTTTCGTACTTTTCACAGTTTTAGGAGTGCCTTGATAGTTACGTGAAGTCGGTAGGAGCTATTTACGTTCTTGAGGCTAACCGTAAAACACTCAGAACATGCGAAAACCAACGGCCACATTATGTGCCAAAGTGAAGCAGAGGTGGTGTACACCATCTTCCATAGACTTCAAATGTATAAGTCAAGTCGATATCACCAAGTGTTTGTTCTCAGTGACTTTACTCATTCACCTACGTGCTTCAACGTAGGATACTGTTTAGCTTAATTCGCAAGGTGTGACAAGTGGATGGAGCGGTCATATATGTTTTTGCGTAGGGTACTGTCTGCTTTCACTCATAAACCAGGACAATGGCACAAAATTATTGCAAGCTGTCGAGCAAGAAGTGCTCTCCGATAACGTTCGTTCAGCAGGTCATCTCCTCCACACTCCAGCGTACGTCATGATTCCATGGAAGAGTTTACAACCGCGGCGGCAACGAACATCTATGCATATCGATTACAGCTAAAAAAATACCACCGACTTGTTCAATTCTTGCGCATACCTCTACGTCTGAATATTTTGTCTGACGTATATTACGCTTGCAGCCCTATAGAAAAGCTTAGTCCCCGTGATCCAACAGCGGCTCAATCATCGGGAGAGCAATCATATTTTCCTAATTAATTAACTTTAAATTTCCACGAAAGTCTGTGCCTCCACGTCTTCCACATCGACTTTCCTTATATTCCTTCACTGATCCATCAAAAGAACGTGAAGTGCTCCTTCTTGTTATCTCTCCATCAATTCTTTAACGGGTTAGCCGGCCGCCTTTGCTCTGTTTGACCGTGAAACTTACGGACCAATTTGGGGCAGCGTGGGGACGCCGGGGTACAACATTCTTTCGAAATGTGAGGTTCCAGAAACAATTCTGTAAAAGACAACTACACGAACAAACATGAACCAAAGGCCCAGTAAGCGATGCACACGACTCGCACAGACAAAACATAAAACGGCAACAACAACACAGCGGCACGCCCTGTTGGGCAATTAAAACTCAGCCCGTACGCGCTTGCTGGTTTTGACCGCGCGTTACAACCCCTATGCCACTGAACTACCGCACACTGCTTGCTTACGTCTGTGAAAGATTGAAATAAAGATTTCACAGCAACCGAATTTAACGATTTCAGGAACTGAAACACTCCATAAAATCTTCACAACTTTATTAATTCAGAAATATTTTCTTCTTCTCTCCAAGATCACAAAGATATTTACGGTTTACGGATTTCACGCAGCGGCGGCATGCGTTTTGTGGCCCCGACCACAAGCCCACTCCCTTTCTCATGGTCTGTCCGAAGGGTAGAGGATAAGTCATCGACAGCGCCATCCGACAGAATTTCGCTTATCCGAAGCGATCACCAAACAACAACAGAGACCGTCGGTGGGTTGTCAACCTGGGAACTTTCCACAAAAAAATTTGGCGTCAAAAGTTTGCTGCTCGAGTGGTCTCTAAATTGAACAGTTTAACGGAGTGGGTTATACCACATCCGATCCAGGCACGATCAAGCCGAGATTACTTAAATATTTCCCGAAAACCTGCATTATTTTATGGACTGCTATTTCGCCAACCGACTCCTGAACTAAAGCAATCTGCATGAAAAAACCTGAATTTATGTTCCTGGTGTGCCTTGTGAAAGTTTATCTTGTTGCGGTGCCTGGCGGTGGTCTTTTTATCTCTACGTCGTGCTAGACATGCACTTACTTGTATGCCATACCGGTCAAAATTTTTATTGTTCAACCCAAACGAGTGGACTATTTCATCATGCTATTATCTTACTGCATCTACTCGTGCTTCAACTCCATGTTTGCGCTCACGTTCGGCCCCTCTTCCTCTATAGTCTTATTCTCTGACAAAAGCCGTCGTTTCGTACCATCCAGAAATAGGTGAACAAGACGGAGACCCTTCAGGATATGCAAACAACCTGTGAAACTTGTGAAACTGGTGAAGTCGTTGGAACTTGTTTCTTTTACACGAAAACTGATCTGTAAAGGTGAGGGCGACAGTGGTCGGTTAGTTTTCTGACAGAAAGAAAACGCGACATTATTACGATGTACCGCTTGCATGAAACGAAACTGCTGTCAACGAAAACTATCAGGAACTACGTCGGATGGGCATTGAGAGAGGAGTCCTTCTCATCACGTTGCAGGAGTTGGGTCAAAAGTGTTACGGCCTCCAGCGACGACAAACGTCCATGTAAGCGTTCGTGTGTTAGACGTTCACCACCAATCTCATGAAGGACTAATAATCCGTTTGTCCGGACCCGTGTCCGCGTTTGCCTCCCTTTTGGTTTTCTGCCCCGTAAATTCGCTCTGTAACTGGTGCCGATTTGCCTTCCTACCAACAAAGCCATGTGACAAATGACTGGTGAAGTTAGAGCATCTTGTCGTCCGTCACGCAACAGCACCGTAAAGAATATCAGGGTACCGGAGTTCCATCGAGGAAACAAATACTGTTTCTTTGAGGCTGAAGTCGCTGACATTTGCCGTCATTTTTGTATCTACTTGTGACGTTCAAGGTGAAGCTGCTTGTAAAGTATTGCGCTTTAACCTGGGTCTGCCACGCATGTGTGCGCCATATCCGAGTGATTCACAGGCAGACTGACAGCACAACCGGAGTCGCTAGGGACCACGCAACGTGAACTATTCAGGTCGCCGTTGGTTCACTCGGTGCGCAAGGTTAATCCGTTAAGGAGTTTCTGGTTCCCAAATTTTGTATTCGGCTCCTCTGTCTATCATTCTCTCAATTTGGAAACGTAATCGAATACAAATTGATGTATATGTTTTTACTGGGTTTGAGATCATTGTGTGATCTATTTGATCTAGTTGGGCGCACCCGACCTGCTAGGCTGCTCGAAGGGACTTGTGTGAGGTGAGGTTGTGTATTTACGGCATTAGTTAAACGTTGGTACGGATTGTTACTGCTGAGACGTATGTTCGTTTGCTTTCCACACTTCGTTACTTATCAAATGGTACCGTAAACTCGACGATCAAGTCTTTTTTGAGCTCGATGGTCGTTTCTTTATGCATTTCACGAAGACAGTTTCTAACAGCGCTGGTCATATCTCGTTTAGCCTGCATGTGGGGAATTCCCCTCATATATGGGTCAGATAGTTAACGGTTGATTGCAGTCCTTCAGTACCAAACGGATCACGCTGATAGAACCCGTTTGCGTGATAACTTAAATGTCTGGAGTAGACTAAACAGAGAAGAATGCTCCAAGTAGTTCTTTCGGAGAAGCTATGTCTAGAGTTCTTTAACCCAAAGCATTGATACATCATGCGGTCCAGCACACACGTTGTGAATCCGATCGAACGCCTGAAGTCTTGGATGCGGTGTTCACTGTGCGCTCAAATGACAAGTATTCCCGAAATTGAAGCCTCCTTGATGAGATTGGTCGTGGGCTGATACAAATAATCCTGCAGATTAGGAGCTTGACAACCGCGGAAAATAGAATAGGATAGGCAAAGGCTGAGTATCCAGCAGCTCGCTCGTAAATTGAGGATTTAATATCCCGAGTGCTCGGTGTACCCGGGGCTAAGCTGGATATGATAAGCTGGTAGGTTATCAGGACTAATCTCAGAAATCAAGGAAATGAGGTTGTTCCACCCCAGAATGTCGGATGGTGCAGCGCCTCATCACAGTGCAACAGGAAATTGAGTCAATCCCGCGCCACCATAAACAGTACGTGGGGAAAATTCTAGTTTGCGGGCGAAGGTTTACAACAGTTTGGATGCGGGCGGACACGAGCAAAAGAGAAACAAGTTCAAAAAGGATGCAAATTTATGTTTGGGGAAGATCTGGAGAAGCAAGCTATGCGAAACCTACAAGCTTGTTTTGATTGCGTTCGGTTCAAAACATCCATGAGAGTGGGTGTTAGAGACATCGAGGATAAACAGAGGATGTGTCACGACGAGCAAGTAGTGTAGCATCCCTTTTCCACATTTTTAAAGGTATCTGCAATTGGTGGTGAGAAGTCTTTCCAGACTGTCTGAGATCTCCGGAGTGATAACCACCGTAGACAATATGGACGATCAACTGCTTTATTTTGACATAAGCAAAGCTGCCAGGGTAACTTTTGCTTATCCAGCTACAACAAGAGCACCGGCCGAAGTTTCGACATATTCTTCGTAAGTTTGTATACCATACAACTAGAAGGGAGTTGGCTACCGTAAGTGTGGAAACCGACTTAGGTGGTTCTGTCTCATAAAGTTAGCAATAAAAAAGGGTGTCTAACTGCTATCCAATTATCCTCACATCTACCGTGAGAAAAGTACAAGAAAGTGCAACCGAAAACAGAGTGGTGACCCATGTCATCGTGTACAGCCCTCTGAAAGCACGGCGGTGTGGATTCCTGGGACGCTTGTTTAGGCGAAACTAGAGGGAGGTTAGATAGAAGTGGACAGACTGGAGCATGGTGTCCAGGTTTGGAGAAGCCTTCAGTTCGGTCAATTGTCGGCTGTAGGAACTAACAGTGAGGCTTTCTGAGTTGCCGCATGACTTTATAGCTTGGATAGAGGAGTCCCTGTAGGATTTAAGCTCTCACGTGCCTGTGGAGAGACCCAAGCACAGCAGTGCGGCACAGTGTCTCGTGTGTCACTATTAAGCTCATACTTTCACTGAGAGCCGTTGATGACTTAGTGATGAAGTGGAATTAGTCGTGTTACAAAAATGCCTACGATTTGCCGTTAACAGGGTGTCCGAAGGATAGATGGACTCAACTGCGCCTTGAGGAGGTATATCAATACACTGCACGATAAAAGCTGCCACCAAATGTTACCAACGGTAAACAGCAACATGAACCTAGAATGAAAGGATCCATTAAGCACAGCAGGGAACACAGCATAATCATGGACACGGAACAGGTTAATGAAGTAACGGATCTGGAAATTCAAATAAATTCGAACTCCAGGGTATCCACCCAATGTATAGCTGCGGCTGGAGGGGCCAACTGAGCAACGCATAAACAGCAACAGGTCCTCTCAGCAGGAGAGTCTGATATTGTCATAATCGTGCACTAGATGTTCGTACGGCTACACTTGCAGTACTGTGGTCATGCATAGCCACCATAATTCGTGCATGATAACCCGTTGCCAGCCACAGTTCAGCGCAGATTCACGAGATTGCTTGTGAAACTCAGTCGAATAGATTACTGAAGCAGACCCAGATGAATTAGCCTTTTTCTCATTCCAGGAAATAGGTGGCAGGGTGCCCCATAGAGACGCTGAAGAGATTGTCAAACACATGGGGACATCTGTTTTCCTGCAGCGATAGGCAGCGCTCAGACAGCATTAGAAAATGCCAGCTAGATCTCTGGCCGGGATAATTGTCCTTGCTTGCTTCGTTCCGTTTAGTGTAGTAAATGCATGGAATATGCTTCTATTGAAAGTAAAATCAACCTCTATTGTGATCGTCTCCAAACGTGGGCTATATAACTACTGGCCGAGAGTGTTCCAAAAATAAGTTCCGACGGATAAACCGATCAGACGATGGGGCGCATGAGTACGCTGATTACTGCCGCTTCAGTAAGTATTTTCGTCTTTTCCTGTTTCTCTTTCAGCTGTCGTGTTAGGTTTGGCTTCTTTTCCTGAATTGTCTTTTAAGTAATGGGCGATCAGACAGTGTGCATGTGCTATCGTTGCGTTTAAGTGCTCAGTGGAATATCACATATCGCGGACCGCTGGACCACGCATGTTTGAACCCAGTTGGAGTCTAAGGCACGCCAGTGTTGGTATTGATCCTGTGTACCAATCGGCAGGATTGTCTTACTGGTTGACGATGTCTCCAACCACAAGTCAATCCTCATAGTTCCTTTCTGATAAAAACGAAGTAATACTCTGTTTCCCCTGGTCGTCGTAGCGCCGCGTAGATTCTGAGGCTAACAAGTTGAAGAAGCTGAACATCGTTCGCACTCGTCGCAAGTACTGTGAAATACATTAAACTCTTCCCGGCGTAAGATCTGAATTTTTAGTTTGAGAGAAAGGTAATCTTAACTTAGATAGCTCATTTAAAATAAGTTCATGTTTATGATACACCGACCCATAAACGTAACCGTTGTTGATCCTGTTCAATATATCCTTGAAATACTGCAAGCACATAACTTATAAGTTGACGAACGGCTAAGTAAGACCAGGATCAAAGTTGGAATGCCTAAGAAACCACTGTTGGTCGCCAGGCAACCTGGCAAAGACGAAGATTTATCAAAATTGCTTTGCGACGTCGTACTGCCCAAGTGAGATACTTGCAGGTTGATACACTTGGTATCTCCTTCCCAACTGAATTGTCATATTTGGTCAGCTACTCTCCTTAACCCGTACTATAAGCGGTGGAATTTGATGGGGCTTTATTGCAAGATCTCAGGAGACATTAGTGTAGCCAACCTGATAGGTAGTAGTTGCAGCACTAGAGAGTATAATTTGGAGGTTGGGCTGAGATCATTCAGTATAATGGATTTGCGGAGTGTTATCACTGTTGATGTGAATAGCTCTGAAGTTAGGGTGAATTACGGGGCTACGATGGATTCGTGGGTCATCTATAAACAAACCTCGCAATTGTGCTACTGCTTTGTCAACCGAAGTGGGTCGAGATGAGATCACTGAAGTCAACGTTTCAATTACTGTGTCCAGCAAGTAAGAGGTTGGAACGGGGAGATCGAGAAATAATAAAACAGATAATTCTAACACCGAAGTAAAAGGTTTTGAGCACCGCGGAAAGGTCAGGTGGAGGGTAATAAAGAAGGGCAAATTAAGCCTGCAGCTCATGACCACTCAGCTGTTTCGTCCACCGGGTAACAAACCAAAAGTGCTGCCAAGGTTCAAGCTTAATCAGATGCACCTACTACCAGCAGGGTGAACGTAGGAAAGTGGCGGTCATAAACCCCGACAAAAGCAACAAAATCATGGAGAAATGAGGAGCAACGGAAGCTCAATTAAAGCGACTGTGGACGAAAAAATAAAAGTGATTGAAAAGCCAGAAGGGCCAAATAAGAATATGTATGAATGGAGTATCAAGAGGGAAATTAACCGAGGTAACCAACCAAGGACAACCCTTGGTGAAGGCCAATTTCGGCCCGGAAAGTAAAGAAGACTTTACTACTGGTATAATCAGAGGCTTGCCGTAAGGGTCATCCCTGAACCTTTTACGAGAGAGGGCAAACGCAGGGAGGGAGGTTTGCTGTTTGGATTTCAAGGAAGCACACGACTGAGTTGGTCGTCGACCATTAATCCTTAAACTATGGACTCTTGTACTTCCTTCAGGACTGCTGGTTTGGACCTAAGGCTTTCTGCAAGATCCCACTCTTCATGTAAGAATATCAGAAGGAACGTTCGCCGTGGGCGAGATTGTTTGAGAAGCACTTCAGGGAACAGAGGTGGAAGCATTTGTTTTCGCTGTGCATCGACGGTGTCATCAAAAGCCTGAAGCCCCTCGCAACATCTTGGCTGATGATGTAAGGGTTGCGGGAAGTCCTGACGACAGGCGCATGCAAGGAGGTCTAGGTGGCGGTCAGGTTATCGGCGGCTACTCTAGTGTACAGAATGGCGCGGTCAGTTGCCCGCCAAAGATCAACCAAGGTTAACAAAATTCCAAGGCATTGAAAGAGAGAAGGAGCAGCGGGGGAAGTAGGGACTGCCAAGAAGTTGGGAGTGCTCATAGCCTTGAATTTTGAAGTCTCTATGCGTTGTAAAAAAGCGACATGAAATAAAAATAGAGCCGTCTCCGTGTTACGAAAAGGCTTCACTTCAAGAAAACCAAGGAGCGCCGCTGAGGCTTTATAGATCGTGAGAAGTCACGGGTGTAGTACTATATGCGGGCCTGAGGCCCAGTTTGACAGAAAAACAGTAAGGTACCTAGAGAGGTTTAAAGGTGTTCTACAAGGCTGTTGTAGTGAATATTTTGCAGCTCATAGGTAGAAAGGTCAAGAAAAACCCAATATTTTTTCTCCTGCACTAAACAGAGTTGATGGATATTCATAGAAATCACCAAGGATTTTGGGGGAGTAACCCGGAGATTTGTTAGTGCCACACAGCCCCCCTTCTGATGGGTAACGATGTCGAGTGGCTGCGTTGGCTAAGCCAACAACTTCGTGTATCGAGATGTCAATAGACGGAACAAGCTTTCACAGGTTGTGCGATCCTCTGTTAACGTGACAACGATCGAATGAAAGCCTGATGAATACTGGCCATTTCCTTCCTGGGTCTGTTGTGAGAGATTCGTCTACACCAGCCTCCTTATTACTACCATTATGATAGACTGATGTCAGTCAATTTTTCATCTTTACTGCTGCAAACTTTTTAAACCCACGTTGGTTGCATTTACAGGTCTGACCCTAATGTGTGGAGGTATATGTCCGGACAAACAAAATAATGTGAGCTGCGCAATTAGATGACGTTAAACACTTTCCCAGTGGAAAAAGAAATCTGTGTTCATCAGTGGTAACTGCGGAATTGTTTTGGTGGTACAGATGGGTTAAACCAATCGGTTTTGTATTTATTGACTCTGATGATTATGTATGGAAGTCAGGAATTTCTTCTTCCATTAATACAGCACTGGGTGCCATGCAGAAACCAAATTGTTTAAGGGACAAGACGATTTGTCTTGCACCACTTTCACTCTGAAAGCTGAACTGATCTTGAGTCTAGATCAAGGTGACCTTTAAGTGCGGTTATGTAACGCAGTCGGCCATTGTATGGGGGTGATTTATTTTTCCGACTTTGCGTTTCTAATTCTGGGCTTAGTAGAAACCATTGGTTGTTGACCTCTTGTCCCTCTACTGGCATACACGGGGGAAAATTATTCCGCCTCGTCGACCAGCATAATCCGTCCCAGCATCTTATGATTTGTGACAATAACCTTATTCTTACCATAAGTCGTTTAGATGGCACACTATTACAGTGGTAAGATGGATAAGACACCCTTCAATTATTTCCACAGTACGGAATCTTTTGGAAATTGCGCAGCTTAACAAGAAATAGGAAGGAGAACCAACTCACTCGAGTTGGATAATCTGTGCAGTTCTAGGCACGGTTACTGAATACCGGGAATTTTAGAGGCAATTTACAATCCCGAACACGACCCTGAAATGGAACCCCTCCGAAGAGGTATATGGACGAACGGCTAAGGAAGAACGGTGTGCAAACTAAACGAAATGGCGCATCACTAGAAGACGCTAAGTTATCGCAAGATTGGGAGATAATTGCGGTTACCCCTATATTAAAAGTGATAGGAAGGATGCTCAAGGAGGTAGCTGCGGATCACGGCACGGAGTACGAGTTTTTAACCATTTGGCAGCATATGCTGTATGTAAACCCATGGTGGGCAGTATCGTTGGATATTGTCAGACAATGTCGTTTACTTACAAGTGTGTGAATAAACGGGATTGCCTAAATATTTGTTATCGTTTTTTGATGAAATCAGCAAGAGGTTGGTTAGGGGAAAGAATAGAAGTATGCTAACCGGACCTTTGAAAAACCTCGGACCCGGTTAAGAGGCTTCTTGTAAAGCAGCTTGAAGCGTTGAGCATGCCCCCAGAGATCTTTCCTTGGATAAAGTCTTGCCCCCAAAATTGAGAGTTCTACTTCCAAGTAGTGGATGTTAGTCAAGTTCAGCGACTTACAGGAGTTTCGCGATGGTTTTTAGAGTCTCCACTGTTGGTGATTTATAACTACCACTTGGCGCTTCGTCATTTTCACATGCGTTGTGTTTTCAGACGATGTTCAGCTAATTGGCTGTCTAAGTTAAGCGATCTTACGCGGAGATCCCAATAGAATCCAACAATAGATGATAACATGGAAACTGTCACTGAACGTGGCATAGTTAATGCAGTTGCCGGGGGCAAAAGTAGGGCCTTCGTAGACGCATGAAAGCTGAGAGTTTCCGCGTTCGTCCGACGAACACAAGCGACGACAGATTTAAGGGTACAGATGGGGTGGACATCAGGTCTTCTGCACAAACCATGGCTGCTGCACGAAAGATGAATAGCGCACTATATCTGTGGAAAAAAGCTGTGACATTTTGGGAACCGGAGGATTCTGTACACTTGCTTCAAAGTGTCTCAGTTGCTAAGTGTGGATCTGCGACCCACACTTCAATGCAGACGTAAGAGTGCTGAAACGAGTACAACGCCGAGTTCCAAAGTAACCTTCAGTGAGAAGACGCAAACGTTAGGATTTAGTCTAAGGTTTTAAATGGTTAGAAGTTTTGACTGATAATGGTGGCACCCATTTACTGGCACTGTAAACCGAGCACTTCCACGTATACCTACAGGGTTCAGTGTGGTGTGTAGGCAGTTAATGCAGCAACAGTGCATCAAACTCAAGGGCACGATCTTCAAAGCACACTCTTATGGGCCAGGTTTAATGTAAGATTGTCACGTCCGTTGCGTACGGGCAATAGTAGCTACGGAAACCTCACCAATCATTGGAAGTAACAGGTTTTGGCGAGGACATGATTTCAAATAGCCAACTGCGTTTAACCATGGAACGGCCGAATCTTCTGGAAGAGTGCGTAACTACACCCGTGGAAGGCGTGGACCGACGTCGGTCTGAGTTAAACATACTCCAAGGGGTTGAATGTTTTAGTACAAGGTAAGGTGTTCATCGGGGTAAGAAGATAAATGTTATAACGTAATGCTATTGAGCACAAACGCGAATAGCTGATACGAACAACGGTGGACGGATAACGAGATTAGAAACTCCTCCTGATTGGTCTCAAAACTACGAACCTCAAGAACCAAAGAAGACACTGACAAAGCAGACTCCAGATAAGCAGTGTATTTGACTACCAGACGATCTGCGAACTTACACGAGAAATTGGTTTATATTTATGAAAAAACGTTGGTCCTGTGGCGGTGCGAGCGCACGAAGAAATATTTGAATCCAACGTTGATGCACACCTCAATAATGGTTTGTGATATCTGATTTCTTGCAGAAAACGTGCCAGTCCGCAAATTGGAGAAGGGATTTTGGCGGCGGTCCTTTAGGCGTCCAGCATAATCTAGCGACTTCTCAACCCATGGTGAGAACTCTGGGTTTGAACATATTCATCACCCTTCGATCAATACCTACTCATAACGTCCGTTGGTAAGGACGTCTTACCGATCATTTATACATTATCTGTAGGACACCTGCTGTTCTGACTAAGTAGCAAGAACCGTTAAGTATAAGCGACTCCTCGAGGGCAGACGTCACAATTGGCATGGCGTACAATCCCCGACCACATAATACGGTACGATACTTCCAGATGGCTGGTAAGGGGGATTTAGTAAACCGTGTGAGTAGAATGCTGCGGAAGAAAGGAATTCCATCTAGGGCAGGGATATTGTTTCGGTGCAAACCTACGAGTCACTGCCGAAGTACGTGTGTTCTCAAATAGAAAAAGTGTGGATCGCTGCAGGTTGTACTGCAAAGGGAATGTGCGTAACCCCGACCATTCGAGCATACTTCAGTGCGCGGCACACTAAGTCGTCTTCTCAGGTACGGGTTTACCAGACAAGAAATAAGAAAAGGCCATTGAGAAGAGAGCCCGAATATTTATTGCACAACACATACGGGGATCTCTAATTGCACTAGAAATAGCACCGACACGTAAATTAGCCAGGGAGGCTAGAAACCGATCATCGACGAGCGATTAAAATGGAAGTGTGTGACACACGTATGCGTTCGGGTTCGCGCCGCAGTCACATGGGATGCAGACAAACAATTGGACAACATGCGTCATGCATACTTTTTTAATAGCCAAGGCGCAATGTGCAACTATGAGTTTTGGAACTATTCTACGCAACATACCGCAGGCAGGCCAGTGAAATCCCAAGGTCGCTACAGTATGCTTCGTTGCGTTTTCACTAGATTCCATCAGTAGAAATCATAGGATTTTTGTTTGTGGGCGAATTGGAGCGCTAAAAACCTCAAAGCGGGCCCATGGCCGCTGTAAAAGAACTCTAACAAAAACGGTTACGATATGGCGAAAGCGTTTGTGTGGTTATGTTCAATCGAGGCCTTGGGTGTATTGATTGACTTGGTGAGCCTCCGTGTATAGGCGGGGCACGAGGGTCATCACAACCATCGACATCATCATGATAGGCCACGAGCCTGACCAGTAGGTACTGCTGCTGGAGCCACTGTTCACCTCGAAAGTGACATGGAAATTCCTGGAATCAGGAATGTTGAAAAGATTAGAGTAGCGCAAATAATGGTAGCAATAACCAAACAGGACTAAGTGGAAGAACTAAAAACGGTATGAAAGCTTGCACGCCATTGTCTGGCCGACGTTCATAGTACCACAATAGGTCAAACTATCATAACGAATGCCGTTCAGTAGGAATGTACACAGACGTGGGCGTTGG
>LUCH01018152.1:0-17709 GCA_013368495.1 Paragonimus heterotremus
CTTTTTATTCTTCTTCATGGTTGTGTGGCAGTTAAGCATCAGTGTGAACCACTGATGTATTGCTGTCTATGATGATGATTGCAACGATCTTGCCAACGCAGCTCAACAGACCAATGCCGCGATAGCTGTCGGCTTGTTACCCTTACCTTTAAACAAAGGTATGATAAAGGTATCCTTAAACTCTTGTGGCATCATTTCCTGCTCCCAGATGGCGTGGACCAGCTGGAGCAAAGCACATTCCAACGCCGATCCGCCACTCTTCAGGATTTCACCTGGCAATCCACCCTGGCTTGCAGCCTTTCCATTACGCAGTTGTCTGATCGCTCTTTGGAACTCTAGCAAATCACGGTCACTCCATCAGTGGTGGGGGAACGATTTAGTAGGCTACCAAAGTGTTTGCGCCAGACATTCCTGATGTCGTTTGACTGAGTGCACGAACAGCCGGTGTCCATGTCAACCGATGCGTTGGTAGACTGGACGGATGGATCGAAAATCGACTTGAGCGAATCGTAGAACTGCTTGTGTTGTCGGCGGTCGGTATAGACCTGAGTCCACTCACGTTGCTTCCCCCATCAGTTATCCTTGATTCCGCGAACACGTTCGGTGAGTTGACGCAAATACTCCGGAATGTCGCACTCTTATCCTCAATGAACGGGTCCATTATGAGAGCGACAAATGTTGCATTCTTCTCTCGTACCAAGCTCGAGATAGCCGCGTTACTGTCCTCGAATCGAACCGGACATTTTGAACGTTCGACACTGATAGTCTCGGTGACTGCTGTCGTGATTTCTTCTTTGAGCTGTTGCCAAATATCCTTGGGGATAGCGGATACGGGTGCGTCTTCTAGATGAGCGGCAACTGCACGTTGAAAAGCAGTCCTCGTCTCACAGTTATTCAATCGTTTGACATCCAATTTCTTCCGTTGTCCGGATGAGCTGCAATAAACAGGTTTGTATACATGGGAAAATAATTTGGTCCTAACCAGCTTATGATCTATGCTACATTCAGCCCCGCGCACCACTCGCGTGATACTACACTTCACGAATGTCACGCTAACGCACAATCACGTAATCAAGCAAATAGTGATGATCGCTTCGTGGATTAGTCCACGTAATAAAGTCGCTCACATCCAGTTGGAATCGGGTGTTCGTGATAACCAGCTCGTGAGTAGCACGCAGGTGATCACCGTTTTCACCAACTGAACCAATGCCGAAGGATCCGGTAACTCCAGGTCAGGCTACCGAGACACGCCCAACTCGAGCTTTCAAGTCAGCCATAACCAACAGTCAGTAACTCACCGGTGCCGAGCGGATTGTGGCAGGCAGCTGATCATAGAACTAGTTCATTGTGCAATCAGTGTGACACAACTAGACCATGAATACTAACAAATGTGGCACACTTACCTCGAATGAGTCGTAGGCGCATCGACAGGATTCGAGGAGTGATGTCGTGCGGTTCGCTCATCATCAAAGCATTAGTGCGGTCAACGACTGCGAAACAGACACCCGAGCATCGTCTGCCGAGTAAACTATCCAGTAGGTATACCCAACACTTGCTTCTCGGAGTCTATCTTGGCCAAGCCTTGTGTCACTCAAGACCGCTACGTCAAAGCCATAGCAGCTCAGTTTCATTGCGGTCAGTGCGGTGTGACGCTCCGGCCGTCCTGTGGTGCTGCATCGATCTAGTAGCGTATGCACACTCCGTCCCAATGGAAAGCGTCTTGTGTCCCCGAGCGTGTCTCAGGTTGGTCTTGTGACCGAAACTTGCGTGAGCATTGTATACTTTAATATTCGCACTGAAGGAGGGTTCGGCAGTATCATATTTTCGCCTATCAATCCTGCCGGAAACCGCAGATAAAGCGACACGGTTTATCCTGCGCGACGACTGATGCAGTATGGTGTTTAGTTTACTTTGTATAATCATGGTTTATATGGGCTTTAAATACTGCAAGGACGACCAGACAGGAGAGCTTTAAGGGCTCTCGATCGAAGCCCTTGGCTCAAAAGCTTGAGCCGCAAGGTAGCGGATGACACACTCACACAAGCAAACCCAACAGCACCGACTACTAGCAACAACCGAATTGTGATGGCTACGTACAGGCTCGACAGTCACATACTCTCATAAGACCAATAGTGTTTCAGAGACAAACAAGTTACACACACAAAACCAGTCCAGACAACTACAAGCACCATGCCGTACCAAAACATTACACACTGGCATCATCCACGAAAGTAACTTCCTTCTGTCTTGCTGCCCTTTTTCAGCCAATCTGACATAATTGAACTTTCAAGGACCGAAGTCCTACTCAGCATAGCCAGCCGAAGCAAAACAACACACAAGCCTAACCACTACGCCAAGTTAGCAGAAAAAATAGGAGTGGTCGTATACTGACAGTCTAAAGGCACTTTTCGTGCGTATACGTCGAGTCTCTGTAAGGCAAGATTCAATGTACTCGGCAATCCCATTTTCGAATGTACCAAGTGCCTTTGCAATTTCAGTTCAGCTCTCAAATGCAATACAGCTGCTGGCTCGAAATACTTCGTGCTGAATGGTTTTAACGAATACGCTGAGACATTTGTGAAGGCATTGACTCCGCCGGTGAAACAAGTACGGATGGTTGAGAACATTCCTCTACACTACGGTCACTTGATAATACTCCCTATACTCAACGAGGAAACCATGTACTCTTGCAAAAATGACAGAGGAAGTAGCTTGACTCCAGTTATTACAAACGTCCCGGCACCCACCATAATTCATCTACTCACTGCAGCCATGGAAACAGACGGGATTTTATCTTGAACGAACATATATTGATCACATTTCCACCCATCAAATGCTAAAGCATAGTCATACGTAAGGCTAGCCGAAAATTGTCGTTTTTCCCCACTCGAATCAACGGGTTGATTAATGGCGAGGGTATACGGAACAAGTATATGAACATATTGCAAACAATTTACCCTATAATTCAGTTTATGTTAAGGTCTCCGGTGAACTGTCCGCCAATTTAAACACCAAGGGCAGCGCACACTAGCGTTGTCTACTTTCACCATTTTTGTTCAAATTTATCCCGGACGAAATAATTAAGAAGTATTCACGGCCTTCACAAATTACCACTGTGGATCTACCCGGTAAATGGCTGATTTTCATTGTGTCTGATGAAAAGGTTACATACGTTGTCGACCGGTTCGTTTACATAGGAAACTGCATCATTGGCAGTGGGTCCGTTTGAACTGAAATGGAAGCTGGTATTTCCAAGGCTAGTGTGGTACTCGCTAATCGAAGAGAACGGAAGAGCGAGTGACACCTTGGTGAATCTTGAAGATAGTAAACCTAAGGTGACTGTAAGACTTGTATTATTTTAAGGCTGCGAAACCTGACCAATCAGGAGCAAGTGGGTAGTAGAAACAGGTCTGTATATTCACCACCAGCAGAGGACGTACCAGCGTGTTGTAAACTAGGACCAAACTGTTGAAGTTGAGAGGGCTTAGGCTACGGTCAATATACCATCATCATAGTAGCAGGTCGATATAACGAGAAACGTTAACTACTCTGTCAGCGAACACTGCAGTTTTCGGGATGACCTACATCCTGTATGACAGTTGACCCTAGGTATATCTCTCGGTATATCGCACAGAACCGAACATTTTTGAGTTGGCACGGGGGTGCTCCTTGCGGGATTCCACAGGGCTGTACCAGGCAAAGAGTGGCCGTCATGTGCATGCATAGAAAATGTACTTTCATCGGTGTACTCTTCCAGCCCGTGTAATAGTTGCCTTCCAACGCCGTACAATTCCATTTTCATTAAGAAAATGCGGTGGTCTCCCATGTCAAAATCTCTTAAAAACAGTAGAATAGGCTCTGTTTGGTCCCGAGCGTCAACCACTTTCGACCATTAATCAAGTGTAATCATCATGTTGGTAACGCACAGACAACCTTTTTGCAATCAAGTTGATGAGGGATGATCATTCCGTAGGAATAAAAGTGCTATCAAACGGTGTCAAGGACATCTACAATCACTTTGGAGTAGATACCGAGGAGGAACGTTGGTTAGTAGCTGTTACCACTCTTACTTGTGCGGTGCCATCGCGCTCCGATTTCAGTCATCTGGTAGTTCTTTCTCGTTGAGTGACTTCTAAAGCTGTTCACGGACGATCGGGGCTAAGGTCCCGGAACAATGAGTAAACTCGGTAGGATTTGGACAGTACCCTGATGCCATAATAGATGACACGTCTGTCAATCACTGGGAGACTGCAGGTGCTTAGAAAATGTCAATTGTGAGTCTAGCGAATCAGCACCTGAAGACCAGGATTCGATGAATGGAAGCAGCTAAGATGAATGCGAATTCAGTGGTTAATTCCATCCGGAAATGGCAAAAAATAACAACCCAAATTGAACATGACCCACAATTGATCGTAGCTGTCGCATTCCCGTAGATTTTCCAGTTGGCTCCTTTCGGAAAGAAGCACTAAACTCGAATTTCGCTCTCATTAGAGCTTGTCAGTAGTGCATATCTTTGCCACGGCCAAAATTGGCTGCGATCAACTGTGGGTACTGAAAACCAAAATCCCCTACTGGTCATAAGTAAAAAACAATTATCATACAACGGACAGCTTGACGAAATGAGTTCAGTCAAACTGTGCTAAGAAGGTCTTTAAACATGTGAAAAATATGAGAGCCAAATGAGTATACAAGTGACACTTTAATCCAACTTGAGAAGGCATAGACAAATAAGCTACACGAAATGCGCTTAATAATATTAAACGAAATTCAAGAGGAATGCGATGATTCAGTGACGATGTCTGTATATGGGTCGAAAATGAAGTCAGCTGATTTCGTCGAAGAGAGAAACAAACGAGTATTCGAGTAATGGAGCACGTGACGGCAAAAATGTTTAGAGGTCGGCCAGCAAAGAAACAAGCAGTAGTAAAAAGAAGAAATAACTGCCACAAAAAAGGGAAAAAGCAATCGAGACGACTACGAAAGATGCAAATTAGAAGGCTTAGAAATTCCATAAAGCTCACATGATGCAGCACAAGGACAAGAAGTTGCTGCGATACAACTGTGGAGGACGAACAACGAGCGCAACATGTATGTCAACTGAAAATAAAACAGCTAGTAACACAAGTGGCATAGACAGCGAGGGGAAAATGCACACCAGGCTACGAAAAACCTATTGGAACTGTTTAAGTGCTTCCGCGACAAAAATGTCTAAGTATGGAATAGGAAGAAGAAGTAGGAAACAACGCAGATGAAAACGAGTGTGTTAGAGATCTATACGATAGCCGGTGCACGTTAGCGACTGAGCGGCCTCAGTGGCGAGTTGTGACTCGCTCAACAGTTGAATACTCGAACGACTGGCGATGGCGGACACATCTAAATGACACGCGGCCAGACGTCCACTGTTTCTTCCCAGCCAGATCATCAGTTCTTCAGATTCGTGCGCCAATATAAGAGATGCGGGCAGTTTGGCATCTTCACCTGAACGACAGGAGTGAAAATGAAAGAAAATAGTCAACCGTTCAGCACTGGCAATTGCAAAATCAGCGCAGTCATGAAAAATTACCGTGAGATATGCATGCGCGCAACTTGTAAGCACACGGAATCGTAAAACTGATGTGTACTGTGATTAGTAGATGTCCTGTTTATTTCACCAAACTTGAAATACCAGTATATTTATTTCGTAGCGAATATTTGGTGGCACGTTTCAAGTCAAGCTATGATTAAATGAAACCAGTATTCCAGCTGCACACGTCTGCTTTCCGGTGGACTTTTCAACAGTATAGGATTCGCCAAATTCCCCAGGCAATCCAGCTCAAAACAATCTCAGTTGCATTCATCATATGGGAAAACCACAGCGGGAGTTTAAGCCAGTCTGAACTGAACATCTTATTCATTTCAGCAATTAAAACACCCTAGGTAACCTCTAACGTCGATTAGCTTTAGCAATAAAATGGAACCTGACATCAGTGGCTGAGTGGACGATGATGTTGATTCGTAACTCTAGAGTCGAGGGTAGCTATCTTCAATTTATAAATCCGATCTAGGACTAAGCAAGTTATGAATAAGCAACCAGGTTTACAACACCAACAGTTTCATATCACACGTAAGCTGCATAACGTCCGGTTAAATCCACTTTGAACGAAAGATGATTGGTGACAGAGTTAGTTCAAGCTTACAACAGCAAAATCAGATGGAGTGGAGTATGAAAATCAGAATAAGGAGGAAGGACAAATGTAACCGAAGCAATCCAGGAAACAAACGTTGGACTTCTGAACTGCTTCCACTAGCAGTGAAGTGGAGAACCAATTAAATGACGTATCTAAACGACGTTCATCAATAATCAATACGACAACTGCCACACAACGCAAAAAGCTAGTAGTCCATGGCAGATACAACGGAACTGACTGGTTATTATGGCACACTGCTAGTCAAGGAAACACCAATTTGAAAAGGGTACATTTGTATCATTCCGTTTATTCGTTGGAAGCAGTTCTGCTTTCCAGCCTTCAAGAAAAATTTGAAGCACTATAGCTATAATGAGCATAATGAATGGGTTTCAGTGATCGGAAACAAGTACATACACGGTAATCGGATAATTACAGTTGTAATCTAACATCGGGCTTTGGACACGTAAAAGAAGAATATGGGTAATCGTCACAAACTACATTTCGACACTGTAAGTGAAAGCACGAATCGAGAGAATCCGCTACCGAAAGAGATTTTAGATTATTAGAAATGGAAGAAACCACAGTAAGGAGAATTCACGTGATCAGAATATTGCACAGCGTCTAGTTCGAAATACAGCAAAAACAACAGCTTTGCGATAGGTCAGAACACCCAGTTAACGAAAACCAATTGAATGGAAGTCTATTCTGACTGAAAAATCCACTAACTGATGCATGGGTCGGAATAATTCAATCGTATGCTGATAACCTTGTGAACAACACGGAGCAAAAGGTACAGTAATCCGATATCAAAGTCACAAAAACGACTGTTTTCAGAGCAGTACATTATGGTCGAAATGGCAGTTAATTAGGTACGAAAACGGAGGGACAATAAGACAACGGACAGCGTAAAACGAAATCCGATTTGCAAAAACTTTATGTAAAAAGGTTGCGGCTACTATTGTGAAGCTTCAACTCAATAACTCACCAGTCCATGATTCCTTGCCGACCACCATGGCTTCCATCAGAACAGCCGAAGGTCGAGGATCAGTTGCAACATAATACCTGGCCCGCACGCGCTTGAACCATTCCGCATCCACCAGGTGTGGATTCCCACCGCCAGGCAAGAAAGCTATGTCCATATACATTGGTTTTACTTTATCATACGGAGGCAATTTTGTGGACCCCGGACCGAGAGCATGTGCCGATGCTTCCGTATAACCGGGAGCATAGGTAACAGTAGTGGCTGCAGCCGATAGAGAGCCATTCGATCGAGCTGTGGGCGAACAGTGAACAGAGCAATTAAGTTGAAACAACTGTAAACCACTGAAGGTGGTCAAAGATGTGTTAGATTTGAAATAGACAACTTACGAGTCCGAGTAAATCCAGTCGACCGTTGACTGCTAGCGGAAGTCAAACGCTTCGTAGGTGCTGGAAACAAAAATAGAGGCAGACTTGATTAATGCAATCAAACTTCCTACGGTTTGTCGATAAGAGAAAAGTGACTGAGACTACGCTGTTTGCAGTCAGTGGCAAAGATACATTGTTAGAATATACTGTAACGTAAACCTAAAACCTGGGTAAATAAGAAGGATAAATCAAAAAAGCGTCAAGATGGCTAGAATCGCTAAATGAATGCACGAAGTTCAGAATAGTGGAGGTAAAAAACGATACACTGATAAGCACTCATGATATCCACTTGAATCTGAAGAATCTGGTGAAGTGTGTTGATCTGCTAGAACAGATAACTGGGCCTCACACGTTCCACTAAAATCTGAGGCTTTATTAGATGCACATTCAAATTATATATATATTTTTTATAATAGCTAAACAGCCTGAAGGAACGAGAAAATCTCTCGAACAACAACTCACCTTGTCTACTTTCTGGTGCAGCTTTACTATTCGATAACGAACCTGTGAAGACCAAACAAAATACGAATTCATTAAGACACACAAATGGGCTAGACGCGGTGAAAACGGAGAAACAAACAGAATAAACCGGTACGCCCAAAAGCAAACAGATGAACGGGGGTACACCGAGTAAAGTTCCAGACAGGGCTGTTTCGATAACCTAAAGGGATGAAAAAACTGGTGTGATTACCTATCACCGCCTGACCGAGGTTAGGGATTAGAATATGATCGTCTCCTGGTACACAAAACCAGCGGTCACCTTGGCACACTGCGAATAACACAGTGTCTAGCGTTAAATTATATTGTCTTGCGTAGTGTATCCATCAGAACACAACACAGAATCCGCTACCAATGTCCTCTTCAAAAGGACCGAGAACAAACATAACCAATCATAGTAACTGTATCTCATCACTGCCGTTTCTGTGTTCCGACGTCCAGTGGAGAGGTTTGCAGTAAGACTTAACACGAATCTATTCAACCTTCGCATTCAAAAACAGACGGTCTGTCTTTCAGGTTTTGCAAGGGAACTAGACTCAACAGGAGTCAACGTCCGTCTTGTTTCGGAGACCGAATAACAGGCAGCAAACTGAATGGATTGTACCCTCATTTTCGAGAAACATTAAACGTTCATTAAAAAGAAATGAATCATGGAAACCGAAAAGCTTAACAACATTCGGCTCGATTAACAGGTGAACAATATTCCTTCTGAACTACGGCTCCAGTTAGGAGAACACAATCGTCCTATCCTTTTGCAAGCATCTTCTAAAACGATGGCTTCAACGTGGCTATATGGCCCAGCAGTGGCGGGCACGACTTTATCTGGGTTAGCCAGCGAACTTCCTTATAAATATTCCGTAGTAAACACCGTTAAAATAATACGTCACTCACAAGCGAAAGTGGTTGAGTGTTCACGTGCGACGATAATTCGATCGTGCCTAATGTGAGATCAATGGCGCAGTGGTAAACACGGTTGCTTCATGAACAGCGTGACCGGAGTTTTGGTCCCGGCAGTGACATAGATATGCACTACTGACGAGCTCTAATGAGAGCGAAACTCGAGTCTAGTGCTTCTTTTCGATTGATTTCTTCATAATCATGCCACTGTCAAAAATGCATGGCCACACTTTTAAATGAAAGTATACAGTCGTGGAAACTGCCTTCAATGTCTGTCGTGAAATTAGCCACAAGGAAAAAGAGTGAACAGGAAATCACTCCAGTCATCTCTTTGGCCAACACATCCATGTCAAGACGCATACAGAAAATGACAGATGATGTGAAAAACTAGGTGCACAATTTCTAGTCCAAAAGACTGCGTTCACTCATAATGACCATGAGATTGACCAAAAGATACTGGGGCTCGAGTTGCCGTTCATATTAACGATGATGTCGGAGATCATGGAAGAAAATATCGCAAATGAAGGAAAAGAAATCAAATAAGAACAAATATAACTAAAATGTACTGAATGCAAGTATGCTGTTGACTGCAGCATTTTGCCATCATGGATAGGGCATTTCTAACCAGCAACCTGAGTGATCACGAGGATCTTAACAGTGTGGCACTTGTTTACTTTATCTAACAATCAATCAGTCTATTTATGTCTCGTGGCTAGTCCGCGGTTTTTCCTAACTGCTGGTGGTCTTAACAAATAACGCTCAGTGTGATACTCATCATCACCGTTAACAGTTTTGAGCCGAACAGGTGGAAATTGACTCGGCTATCGGTGACTTTGATAGTGGTTCACAAAATGGTCGGTTAACGAATAAGTACAAATGCGTGGGAAAGAAAAACTAAATAATGCAATAAAAATGTATGGCGGAGAGTCAGCAACTTTACCGCTACGTGCTCGCCAATGATTGGAACACATTACAATGTCCGGAAGCGTTCCCAGTCAGCGGTGCGGACGGTCACAAATTCCCTTCAGAGCAGACGGCACCTATCTCATTTGTGCAGTGATGCAATTAAAGCTAACCTAGCCCATGACCACTTCATTGCCTGTCTGCCATGCAGTTTATTCCAATCATCAGCAGCCACAATGAACATGGTACTGTGCGGCAGACGCACCGTCGGTATACAGAGTACACGAGTTGACCGATGTAGAGTGTACAGTCCCACTATCCCGGTTATCAGTCTCAACTATAATGATTCTCAAAATACGCGTCGACGGATTGCCGCGTTGCCCACACAAACAGCCTTTTGGATATAAGTTTGCTACCGGAGAGAACGGTGTTTCAATAACAAGCATCTACAGGCAGCTTCCATCTGAGTGGACCAAGTCTCTGAACTCAAACAGATTTTCTAAACCCTCCCTTCAATAAGCAAACGCCTAGCGGATATGCACAGTACCTGTCTCAACCATGGCAGATTGTGCAAAGTAAATAGATGATCCACGGATGACACGTCCGTGTTCCGATATATGCACTCGGGAACTTCCACGTTGCTCACACAATCATTTCACTTAATGTGGGCCAACTGGCGGACACAACCGTGGTCAAATACATCAAGCTTGTCGGTATCTTCGGCGATAAGAGGCTACGTTTCTAAAGCGGAGAGCACACAAGCATTGTACACTATTTCTATCCACGACAACCACACGTTTTTTCGACACAACAAATTACTCAGGGTTGTATGGGGAATAGGCACCTTAGACATTCTTGCTATCTCAGCAGCAATACTACAGGTTGTCGAACTGACACTACAATTGTATGGAACGGTCTACAATCTTAGGTGAATTGTTTAAGAACGAATGTAGGAGTGGGAATTTCCTGGTTTTGAAGCAGCACCTTGGGCTTTGAAGGCGCGAGGAGCATTCCGTACAAACCAGACAGGTCACTGACCTTGTACATGGTCGGCGAGAGAGCTAAGCAAAATAACGTCATCCGCATACCCCACATCAGTCAACTTAGAACGGGCAAGAAACTCGCTATCAAGCACATTGAATCCCACAGGTGCACCGTCGAGTGTTGTTCATGATAAAGTTAAACAGAAGAGAAGATATGAGACACATCCCGTTAACACTGCGAGAAGTGATGAATAATCGAGACTTGTCCATAAACACTTAACTGGCCAGCGGAGTGGGGAGAGTCACGCATTTCTCTGGAACTGCTTTTGTGAAAATGGCAGATTCGCAAAACACGATGAGCAGCCGGAGCGAAGACAACCTTTAGGCCTACTGAATCGTCCCTTCTATTACGCGCGCAATCGTACGAATTGAACCCAAACCAGACGGGAACACCACGGTTTATTGGAAACGAGTCAAACCCTGAATATACACGGCAAGCAATTAACATACATCCGGTTGCATTTTGCGCTTCGCTAGGGAGCTCCGAGGTACCTTTCTTTCCGGAACAAACTGTCTGAAGGGACGTGTTACGCGACTGACTACTCGAACCAAGATCTACTAAACTTACACTGGATCGGTGATCTTGGGCTGCTAGAGTGTCTGCTTAACGAACTATCCCATAGTACCTCTTATCTATCTGCAGCCAGATTTCCAACCCAAAATACCGGTTCCCTATGCATAACTGTCTATCGTCGGCCAGGAATTGAATCGTCTACAAGCCGTAATCACTCAACCAGTCGATCATTCGGAGGGAACTACACCAACCTCCTTCATGAGGAACTCAGATGGGAAGGTGCTCATCTGTACTGATACCTCCACGGACGTGGTTAAATCATCAATACTCTCTTTCTGCATAGAAAAACGTATACACCAAACTGAACGTGGTGAGCCTCCATCTGCAGGTTGAAATCGCACCAAGATTCAAGGGGTTGCTGACGATAAATACCTACCGCGAACTGTTTGGGTACATGTGTTTGCCGTTAGGCGCTAAGACTGCGTGTGCAATATTACAAACGATAATGGGCACGGTGCCCAGACGCCCCTGGTACACCTGGTTACCTGGATATCGTAGTGAATGAAACCGACGTGGTGGAGCAACGACTACGGACTTCACATTTATCAGGAGAAATGCCAAGTCCTTATGTGTTCAAACAAAACCTGGGATTTAGTGTCGAGTACAACGGCCGTCACCCACACAGTGACTTTATTCAAGTATTTATCTAGATGCTCTTGCAATCCGTTCACATTT
This sequence comes from Paragonimus heterotremus, assembly GCA_013368495.1. Lineage (NCBI taxonomy): Eukaryota > Metazoa > Platyhelminthes > Trematoda > Plagiorchiida > Troglotrematidae > Paragonimus > Paragonimus heterotremus. The sequence goes on from LUCH01018152.1 coordinate 12,165, forward strand.
GGGTCTTTCCAGTCATCCCGGCACCGTTCTTTCTGACGTAACGCGTGCGAGCACCCATGAACCGACTAACTGCCAAGGACTAGCCCACAAACTAGAACGCCGAGTGCTGACGAGCGTTTGAAGAGGTAAGGCCGAAGTTCAACTCCGAAAAACTGCAGATCCCAACCTCAAGGTTGTGGTCACACTGGAGGTATCCAATTATAATGACAGAACTGTGATCTCTCACATGTGACCCGAGAGCCTTCAGTAGGCGATCACTCACGCTGCTCTCTTCTACACGTCAACTGAGAGATGCGACCAAACTGGTGAGGTAGCTTTCTTGTAATCACTCGTGTCATGGAGAAGTTCCAAAAGATGTTTGTTGATCGTCACCGAACCCTGTTAACTGATCACGAACTATGGCCTACACTCTTCGGAACAAAGAAGGGAATACTTGTCAACACGACAAACCAAGCTCAGTGATGGACCACGACGTCACTGAACTACGAATTCTATATCAAGTACAGGCCCACCATGGTAAATGGACAAGAGGACACACGTACTCGCCTGATTGTGTATCGGACGTTGGCCTTGGCCTTATCAATGAAACTGAAAATGAACCAAGTATCCTTGGATATCACGAGCACACTCCTAATTACCTGAGAGATGGGCCGCGAAGCAACACAATGGTCTAGACCGTAATCCAAGATCTCCGAGTCGAATGGCTATAATCCGGATTTCCAGGTGACCTAGTACAGCACGCCCTATGAGGCTCCTCGCCATTTACTCCCAGTTACTGCCTTCTTACTGGAGAAGTAGTCACACTACCGTTGAGTCCATAGACCAAAGTAGCCGTTAACCTCACAGTGGACATTCGGGAATCAACGGAATGAGGGTATGAGCAGGCAACTAAGCCCACCAGAAAGAGAAGAATGTGGAACCGAAACAACTGACAAGCTTCTGTCACATCGTTGCCATATCAGCCAAGAGCCTGGACAGAAGGTACTGTGGCTCGCGCCCTCTCTCACCTCAAAAGTGAGGTGGAGTATCCTAGAAGAAAACGCCACCAAAATTGAAAATTAATAAAAGAAGTCTGAGCTGAAGAACTAGAAATGGTATGGATACAGATACGTCGTTGACTGCGACACAGCGCCATCTCGGATAGCGTCTCTAACCAGTGGTTTGAGTGATAACGAGAACCCCATCCTGGAAGGCGACACACTCAACTGGAACAACCAGGGTCTTCATATTTCGTGACCACGTTGTCGGTTGACAACCACGCGGTTTCACCCAACTATTGGTGGTCTCAGTATGAAGTGCTCGGTACGGTAAACGGTCGGCTGGCATACAAAATACGGGACCTAACCATTGTAGGCTGTGCAACGTGATTAGTTCACTAATTGATCGCGCATCCCGAGCGTTTCGGAATACGCGTCGGCGAACGGCCGTAATGTTTACGCGATCAGTTCACTTAATATAGGTCAATTGGCGGAGACAAGGATGGTGGGTAGAAAACTTTCGGGTATCGGGTTCTGTTGCGGGTGTGCTTTGGCATCCAACGCACTTAAAGAGAACTCACTAGTCATAGTCCAGTATACCAACGTCACGGTGCAGGATCCACTTGAATTTCGCCAGATTGCTTTATCGACAGAATTCATCAATCGCAGTGGATACATCCAGTGAATGGTCAAAGATCACCCCGATTCAAACGGCTACCACAGACACTATCATGGGCCAGTTATAGAACACTGGCGGGTTTCAGCAAAAAGAACGGCTAACGGTGAATAGTAGGGGTGTCTGGTTTATACCAAGTGAACATCACGCACAACTGACTACAGGTGTCGCAATACCATAGACTTCCCAGTCAGCCTCTTTTGAAAAGACACTACACTCGCGTTTCATTCATGTTAGAGTTCTAAGGTAGTGCATATCCTTGCCACAGCCGAGACTAGAACTACGATCAAGTTTTCATGAGGAAACCACTGGTTTTAAATTAAGCACCATATGTAAACACTTAGCCACATGTGCTCGTGAGTAATGTTTAGAGTACCTGATCGCCTTCACAGGAGACAGACTAACTGTCCTGTTAACTCCAGTCGACGGCATCACGACCAGAACTTCTCTCCAAGTAGAAATCACAGAAATCAACTTCCTCAACGGTATGTTGATTCTATCTTTGGCTATCGGCGATCACAAAGGGAACTGGGGACAGGATCATGCAAGAACATGAAATATCTCTTTCTCGTCATAAATTTTAATAAAGACTATAGGCTGACGGAACGATTTGCGGCCGGACAAATTTTGCTGCACCTTTACGAGTGCATACAACAGACAATTTAGACATCAATACCAGAAACTAAATGAAGCAGGAGAGAGAGGGTTCGCAATCTTAGGAATCACTCTGTTGAAGACAACCATATAAACAGTTGTATGTGAACACACAACACAGATTTGAACGCTTGGATAACAACCTCTGCAAAGTGCAGTATGCGGCCTCAAGTACCGAACGAGAAATGTCGTTGCAATATCACACAGTTGCGTCATCAGAACAGAAGATGTAGGCGTGGGGCTCAGTCCTGTCTAGGTAGAATGCTCTCCACAGACGGATATTATTAAGTTTGGGTGATTCAAGTACCAATGGGTTCACACAAAGCGTTGGAACCCGGACTGGAGAAAGCAGGACCGCCGGAAAAACGGCATTGTCTTTTCTCATAACAGAAACAACTAAACGACCCTGAATTAGTTGATACACATCATCGCCTTCACGTGGAGAGTAAAGGAACATCCACTGCGCGCAACAGTGTTCACAGTAAGACATCAATGTCTTGTTCACTGCACCTTCGGGTTAGGCGAAACCGAAGAGGTACCTCGTGATTGGTGAGCATCAACAGTCATTACCGTTTTCAAAAGGGGGAGGCGAAGTCTGTGACAACCACAGAGGCATCAGTCTAGTGTCTGTTGCATTCAATTTACTCACTGGCCACGTTTTACGTCGGCTCGCTGAGCCCAGAAAAAGTCAGATACGCGAAGAACAGGCAGAATTCAGATTCGGTCGAGAGGGCATTGACCACATTTTTACCTTGAGACAGACCTTAGAACATAGACACTCTTACAGACAGCCGACAGCCAGGGTCCATTTAGACCTAAACGTTGCTTTCGAATCAGTTGCTCGTAACGTTCTCCGAAACTGTCCTCTTCGCAAGGGAGTTCCAGGGAAATACGTGAATCTGTTGAGATAACTGTATGCTCACTCTGCAAACAGGGTGAGGATTTATGGACGACTGTCTCGGACGTTCATCAGTTCTAGCGGTGTACGTCAGAGGTGTCCGATTTCGCTCTTCCTGTTCACTTTTGTCATGGACGAAATTCTGGAAGGTACACTCCAAGAATCCAATGTGCTGGGTGTTGAGCTTCTTTCTGGGGATAGGTTGACCGACACGATATGCGGATGCAATTGTCTTAAATAGTCACTCTGTGAAAGACATGCAGACTATGCCGGACAAGGCGAATGACCAGGTAGGTTTGTATAGAATGCTCCTCACACCATCACGGTTCAGAATGCAGGCCACTAGGTAGAGGTCTGACAGACCACAATCTCCTGGTCCTGCAGATAGAGAGTTGGATGCAAGTTGGCTTGTTTTTCCGGAAAACGTACCAGTTCGGGTATACTGCCACCCACCCGCTGCGTTGTAGTACAGACTTTTGAGCCAAAGGCTTTGGTTGAGAACCCTAATCGCACTCCTGCCTAAGTCTGAGCGTCCTGGCAGTATCTCAGCCCACACATAACCATAAATAATCACAACACAAGTAATTCCATACAGCATCGGCCGTCTTGCAGTGTAAACCGGGTAGCCCTATCTGTTGCATACAGTAGGATAGATAAGTGGAAACATCCTACTGCTGACCTCTCTCGCACTGTCATACCAAATTTAGCCCTCAGACCCCTCCCGACTCTTACTTCTGGTGATTACTCTGCAGATCTTACAATAGATATAGATAGTCATAGTAACACTGTGTTGGTAAGTCCCATCTCTTACTACTCAGCCTCAGGCCTCCCAAGTACCTTGCTTAGACCTGGAATGCGAATCAATATAGGTGCCTTCAACGGTCGCACGCTAAAGCAAATAGGTCAACAGGCCGCTCTTGCACGAATGTTAGACTTGTTGCATATCGATGTCCGTTGTGTTCCAGAAACTAGAATCCAGGACAGTAGTCAGCGTATGGAACTAACGGCAACTGCACCACCTACCCTATACTGGTTATAGGCTTCGGGTGACTCCAAGGCTGCTACTACTGGCCAAGCTGGAGTGGGTATAGTCTTCAGCACGACGGCCGCAGCCGCAGTAGTATCTTAGATTATTGTGATCAGTAGACTTTGTGTCGTTCGCCTGGTGGGTTCTGTTAAGACAAGCTGTTGGGGCGGGATCTCACAGACAGTTTATGAAGCCGGTACTGCAGCATGTGGCACAGGGGGTACATGGGCTAAACAAACATTGGATCTCGGAGAAATCCCTGAAGTTGTTAGAAGCCAAACGGAACACTCCTCATGGTGTTTCATATAACAAGTCTAGCAGTGGTATTCATAAGAAGCTGAGACGTAGCCTGGAGACTGAGCGTGTGACTTGGTTAATGGAGAAAGCTAGGGAAATGGAGATCGCTTTGGCTTCAGAGAACATCGGCAAACCCGTTAGGTTTATCCGTGTTACTGGTCCCAGGCGACCGTCTGTCAGTGAAGCCATCAAAGAGACAGATGGCACACTCATCCACAATAAGTCCAGATGGTTAGAGTGGTGGGCGGATAACTTTGAGGATCAACACAGCTGGCCTCCTGCTTCTACCGTGTTACCACCACAAACTTGTTATGTAGCACCCTGGTGGGTGGATTTGTAACCACTCGGTGAAAGTGAGGTTCGCAATCTGACTTTGGCTTCCAAAAGTAATAAGACTTCTGGCTCAGAGGATCTTATGCCGGCACTTTTCAAAGAAGGTGAGGAGACGTTAGTTGAGGCTTTCAATCAGTTGTTTCAACTTGTGTGGACGACAGAGACCATCCGTCCATGCTGGGGTCACTCGATAATAGTTCATATATTCACCAAAGGTATCAGTTGCTCTCGCAAAAACGAGTGGGAAATTACTTTGACCCTAGTCATTACGAGGATACTGATATACATTATACTTCGTCGACTCACTGCAGCAAGGGAGACAAACATTAGGCAAGAACAACCAGCGTTTTGCCATGGGCGGGGTTGTATAGATCACATTTTTCCCCTTCGTCAAATTCTGGAGCAGCGTCATGTGTACCGCCGGCCAACAATCGCCGTATTCCATGACTATAAAGGTGCGTTCGACTCGGTGGATCGGTCTACACTTTTAGAGTTGCTTCAACGCAGGGGTGTACCGACCAAGTATGTGAACATACTTCCGGTGCTTTATTCCCATATCGCAGCTCAGATTAGAGTCTACGGTGAACTGCCCGACAGTTGGAACACCATGCGCGGCGTACGTCAAGGTTGTCCTCTTTCACCATGTTATAACTGAATCCTACTGAACACGAACGCGAATAACT
>LUCH01018153.1:0-17848 GCA_013368495.1 Paragonimus heterotremus
AATGTCGCATGGTTGAATTTTTATTATCACAAAACCTTATAAACCACTCCCAGTATGAGTTCCTCAGCAAACGTTCGTGCATGACGTGTCAGCTGGAATTCTTTAATCATGTTACAAAATCTGCTGATTCAGGGAATGCAGTTATTATTATACTTCTGGATATGCAAAAAGCTTTTGATCGCTTGCCTCATAAGCGCTTTCTGATCAAAATGGCGTCTTTCGGTATACCTGACCCATTGCTCAGCTGGTTTGCTTCATACCCTGTGGACCGCACACAAACAGTGAAAATAGGAAATAACAGCTAAACGCCCAGACCAGTCACCAGTGGAGTGATTCAAGGAAGCATCCTGGGACCGTTACTCCTTCTAATGTATATAGATGATATATGTAAAGTTACCAAACATGGCGAACTACTCTTATTCGCTAATGACATCAAACTTGTCTATACTTTTCCTCCTGGCGATCTCAATTCTTCTTTAGGAAGCATACGGGAGGACATCATGTCATTAGAGTCCTGGTGTCAAACCTGGCTGATGAAACTCTCAGCCAATGAATCCACCATTGTCGCACACGGTTGTCATTCACCAGAGGACATATAAAGCTGGATAGTTACGGTATTTCAACTGCAAACTCAGTCGGCGGCCTAGGTATACGTTACTCGAACTCACCTAATTTTGCTGACCATATATCTTTCCTCGTAGCTAAAACTAGACGAACGATTGGATACATTAGGCACTCATTCTTTCTTCCTGCAGCTCGACTGCACCTTTATAAGCTGTGCGTACGACCCCAACTTGAGTACTGCACTTTTATATATGGTCACTTGCACAAGTCTGAAAGGCTGGCTCTGGAAAGTCTCCAACGTGCATTTACGAAAGGTTTAGTGGGTTATCCGTCTTTTTTAAACTACAGAGAACGTTGTCAAATGCTTGAACTCGATCTTCTTTGGCTATAGCGTATCAAACTGAACCTTGCGCCAATGTATCACTCAGTTTATAGCAATAAATTTACTGTCAAGTTCGCCATTCGCCTTCCGCATAGCTCAAAGTACTTTAGGAACAAAGACTTCACTTTCACAGCTCTTAAATCCCGTAAAACAATGCGTCCAATTTTTTTTCTAGTGAAATATACCTACATTTGGAACCTACTCCCACATGCAATTAGAGCCAGTGAGAATATACACAAATTCAAACGAAGCTAAGAAACTTTCCTGACATTAAAGAACGTCATATCCATTTTCAAACTCTGCCTGCCTGAGGACGTTATCTTTGAAAACGGACCTAATAACATTCAAGCATCTGATCTAATCTGATAACATCTAAGGGTAAGCCTATACCACATGACGTAACGCCACACACACTTCGTACTGACCAAAGCTATCAACTTTGCCATTTGAGGAATTCCTCAATTTCCAAACTTATTACTTCTCCAGCAAAATAAATCTTGTACATAGCTCTGTCGAAAAATTGCAGCTACACAACGAAACTATAGCCAACATATGGCAACATCCTAGACATCCCCGTTAGTAGTAACCAAACCATCCTGCTACACTCTTACTCCATACTTAATGATTACCAGTTGTGTATAGTTATCGACAATTGTGCAATAACTGTGCACGGTAAAACTGTTTGGAAATATATATTTATATAGCTTAGCCTGTTCGCTCCATATGATTACATACAAATATGTTCCTCTTTTTATCCTAACAGATCACCTGGTAGCCCTCTCCTGTTGCTAATCACCTTTTTCATTTAACATAACGGCCGTATATACCAAGTCGACATCGGAATTCGGCTGTAGTCATATACTAGGAAAATCTGTGAATCGATCACTTTTCGCGGTATACAATAACAATTGTTTGTTAAAGATATATACTTTATTAACTAACGCAAAATTGTAAATTCTGTATAAAAGGTTTGTTAAGAAAATGTCAGATTCCATTGTTCGTCATACTTCACATGATCATTTTATGTTCTTCTTTTTCTCACTTGATTTTGCTTTTCATTCTTGATTCCACGATTAATTCTAACGCAAGACAACATTCCATAACGTCCGGAAAATCAAAACCCCGTACTGGTTGGACAATTTGTGAGGTCTGTGAAATTCCGTCGATTTTGAGGAACTAACGCAGTCCAGTCCAGGAGATCGTCCATTTCTCCGGGAAAATTGGGGCGCTCCTATCTTTCTTCATCTTCACAAAGGTTTCTACATATAGTTCCGAGGTCGTTTACATCAAATGATGGCGAGGTTCTTTGGCTGTTCTTTTTCTGCATCCTGAAAAATCTTTTATTCTGGTATGACCTTGAACATAAGGCCAACGTTAACCTTGTGAAGCAATAATTGATGTAACAACTTAACACCTTTCATAGAACATTGAAAATTTTGAGAACTATCGTTTTGGAAGCAAGTGAGCCAAATGTCACTTCAAAAATTAGAATTTTCCTTCATTATTGTGTCTGTTTTATTACTTTATTTCCATAATTGGTGTATTGTACAGTTGAGAGTTATGTGTACGGTATGCGTTTCACGTTAAAATGTAAGTATTGATCACGCTTATCTGAGCGTGCTTCTCACAGATGCGTTGAGAAATATGCCATCATTATTCATATAAATTTGAGATCTGACATCCTTGCGGACTTGCTTTTTTCTGGAAATTTAGGAGTGTATAAGATGAAATCGCTTGCACGCTTATCTTGCTGATGAATTAGAATCAGATATTAAACATACTGCCAAGAATTGTACCAAATTTGTACACAAGATTCATACGAGACAATCACGATGGCTTCCGCGGCCTGTTGCGTTTGAAACATTTCGGAGAGTTCACGCTGATTACTGTGGTTTTTTTCTGCGGAAGTACTATGCCGTAGTGGTTATTGATGCTTACTCTAGATGGCCCGAAGTTTTTCTCACTTCACCACCGAGTGCAGACTTTACACAACATGCACTGAGAAAACTATTTTGTTGCGAGGGTGTACCTGCTGCTTTGTTCACTGACAATGGTACTCACTTCACTTCCAAACCTTTAGAGGGATGGATTAAAGAACTTGGGTGTCGGCATTCGTTTACTGCTCCGCGACATCCACAGTTCAATGGAATTTCAGAAAATTTTGTACGAAATCCGAAGTTTGCCATTACTTCTGTAACACTAAATTCATTCGTGGAACTTGATCGAGGAATCGGTAATTTTCTCGTGCAGTGCAGAAATTCACCACATTCGGTAACTGGACACAGTCCCGCGAGCATTTTCAAACTCGTTCACCGCGTACAAGTCTTGACAGTCCAAAAACAGCCGATTTCACGTTTTTCGAGGACAACGATTCACATCCTGCTAAGAGAATAGTTCTTTTCTCTCACAGAAATCGCACGGTTAATATCCCTGCCGTGGAAGACCTTTCTTTTCATCGAAGACATGTTGTTCAGGTTGAGTTCAATTCTAGAGGCCAGTCTGTTAACAGAAATGCAGTTGCACTGAAAGCAAATGACGTTACTAAAGTAGAAGCTATTCATGAAATAGACAAAACACTTGAAGAAGCGATAATCAGAATATCTGAACGTTTGGAATCGAGACCACCAAAGAATTATAAATATCCGCACACCCAATCAACGTGTGGCGGATGTGATAAACGCGACTGGCATGTTTTGTCTCCTGTTATATAATTGTTTTCCTATTCCAATATCCTATACAATTGGTGATACGTACGATTCGACAGTATACCTTCCGTGTTGTTGTCTGATTGTGTTTTGCGATTCTTATACGTTCGATCGTCCTAATTGCAAAACTAGATCAATCGGATAGGGCTACGGACAAAATGTGTCATTCATCTACTTCAAGAAACTCTCCAAGGTCTCCAATTTATCAGTTATTCTCTTTCCAAACATCTCATCAGAATCCACCATCATGGGCCCTCTTATGGACACCAAGAGTGTCTCTCGTGCACAACGTTTACAGAGGGTAGTATAACAGAGGGTGACAGACGGTGGCGGAGAGTAGCATATACTCACCGGGCAGTGGTCTATCAGTGGGATCCATGGAGATGGAAGTTCAGCCACAAGCAGGCGAGGTATCGTTGACGATGCCCGAAAAGTACACATGTTGCCTCTTCTCATGCTAAACGTGGGGGCCAGTGGGGACAGTAAAGTTTATCGTCTGAGTATGTGATTGAGTCGTTCGTTGATGGTTCAATTTTACATGAAGTTACGTGTGTTCTGCTATCCAACAAATGGCTTTCTCACTATCCAACAGCAAAGAAAGTTTATATTCGAAACGGTTAATAAGAGGGCGCTCGTGATGGCTGTATTTAATAAGGAAATAGCTGACACAATACACAAGAAGATTACGTAATTCATTTCGATTGTGAGAATTCTTTAGAAATTCAACATTATCTGCCCGTATGTTGAGATAGACGACTAAATACCGCCTAGTATTGGAAACGTTAAAACGGAACCAATTTCACATAAGCAAATGGTCATTATTTGGGCCAGAGTAAAACTAATAAGAAGAAGATAAAGATTATAAAATAATCAGGAAGGGCTAGAAAAAGAAAAGGTTCGGTTTTGATATTCAGAATTTTAAAGGGTTCAGCCTGTGTGACATTAATCGTAACGGCAGCATCAGTTGAGGTATGAATAAGGATGATCAATCCGGTCTATTTAAAATACATAATAAGGGCTGGGGCCACCTTCTCGACGGTTCATATTTATAGTTCATAATTCATTTTTGTACATTTTTGTATATACCGTTTTGTTAACTTCATGTGTACACTTGTTTGAAACCACCACCGTCACTTTTTGAAGTGAATTGTCAACACGATCAAACGGGAGTCACCGCGTATCATCTTTGTTTTTTTCATTCTTGCGGATTTTTGCGCTGATAAAGTGATTGGATGGTGAAATATTATAATCCGCGTATCGGCCGTATCGGCTCACCATCCCACACCTCATGTCGGTCACCTAACGAATCCCATCTCTGGCGCTGTCTTTCTCTCTTGTGGTGGTCTATTAAACCCAGCGGACCTCGACTTTTCAATGGGTCGTTCCCATTTTACTGACACGTCTTCCTGTTTATTTGTACGCTTACCTTTCTTACCTATCCGTTACCGTTACGACTCCTTTGGTGCTACCATATTTTTGGCCAGTTTTATCATGATTGAGTAGGCCACTACAAAATCGGTGGGCCCGTCTATTTTTCCCGAACAGTCCTTTATCTAATTTTTGGTATTTGCAGGGCTTGACAACACCATGGATATTGACATTGAAGCCGAACACGTTGTTGTTTTAAAATTGCCCGAATATGGCGACCGAAATCCTTGACCCTGGTTCGATCAGATTGGGGACGTCTTTACTGCCAGGGAGAGAACTTCAGAGAAGATAAGATTCGCATACGTGACTCAACCTCTCCTCTTTGATGTCCTGCCAGAAATGGAAGATCTGATGGAATCAGTACCGTCTGATTCCCCCTATACCATTCTAAAAGACGCCATCGTGAAACGGACTGGGAGGTCAGAAGCTAAACTGCTGCATAACTTGTTCAACTCAGTCGGAGTAGGCGATCGGTCTCCATCACAACTGTTACGCTATATGAGAGGTTATTTGGCTCGCGGATGCTCGATGATGCCATCCTGGGGCAGTTGTGTGCGGAAAGTCGCCATCTGCCGTGCAACACACTTTGGTCGCCTGGATGAGGATAGCTCAATCGACAAACCGGCTGCCAATGCGGGCAAAATGTCGGAACCATTCCTCCCACAACCGGTGCGCGCCGCAAACACAGATGTTCCCACGTCGTCCTATTCAATCTCAACTACTGGTGACAACACAAAACTTTCGATAGAGAAGATGCGCCATCGTATGGACAGTATGGCTATGCAAATCAATGAGCTGAAGAAGCATCCACCTAGAAACCGTAAACCATCTGAATCCCGTAGTCCATGAAGGTAATGTTGGTTCCATCAAGCCTTCTGGTACAAACCGAAGTAGTGCACGCAGCCATGCACGTCCCGAACTCGCCAAGCGCCATCGTCTAATCGGCAGGCCAGCCAGTAGCGGCGACGAGTGTCGCTGGTCCAACAGATACTTGTGATCTATTTTTCATCACAGATCGATCAACCGGCTCGCGGTTCCCTATCGATACGGTGGCCGAACTCATCGTCATTCCACCGCAACCCAGTGATCGACTTCAGTCTGGACAGTACACTATACAGGCCGCAAATCAAAGTCGCGTCAAAACTTTCCTGGAACGCTCTCTCACTGTCGACATAAATCTCCGGCGATGTTTTCGATGGATCTCCCTGCCTGTCAACGTTCAAATGTCAGTCATCACTGTCGACTTCCTGGCATATCTTAACCTTTCCGTTGATGTCAGGGGGCGTAAGCTAATTGACAGCACCACTGCGTGCACAGATATTGGTGTCCATTCCACGATTATATCAATCGGCATCCGACCTGTTCTTCCACCAACACTCTCTTTCGCAGCACTGCTGAAAGATTAACCTTCATTAACTCGGCCGTGGTCACATGCCGAGACAGCGAAGCACAATATGGAACACCATATTATAACACGCAGTCCTCTGATTTTTGCACATCCACGCTGTCCACGTTCGGACAAGCTCAAAATAGCCAAGGCTGAATTCGAACATATGCTTCAGTTGGGTATAATTCGACCTTCAAGCAGCTCTTGGGTGACATCACTACACATAGTACGCAAAAAGCCTTCAGGCTACTGGCGACCTTAAGGTGATTACCATATTGTTAACAATTGCATAATCCCGGATAAGCACCATATACTATATTTTTTCAAGATCTTTCACTGGGACTCACTGGCGCTACCGTTTTCTCCAAATTAAACTTAGTACGCGCCTATCATTACATCCCGGTCGCGGATGAGGACATTCCGAATACAGCCATTGCAACAATTTTTGAACTTTCCGAGTTCACAAGAATGTTCTTTGGACCCTTTAATGCAGCTCAGACATTTCAACGGTTCATGGACGAAGGATTATGTGGACTCACTTTCGCGTACGTCTACACCGACGATGTTTTGATCGCTAGCCGCTCAAACGGGAAGCGTTTTTCTCATCTTCGTGCTGTCTTCAGTCGTTTGATGCAGTATGACATTAAAATTAACATCGACAAGTGTGGCTTCGAAGCCAACTCACTGGATTTCCTGGGACATCGCACTGGCCAAATCGGCATCACACCTTCGTCAGATATAGTTGAGTCTATCTCGACTTTTCCCATTCCCACTATGATGACCCAACCCCGACGATTTCTCAGCATACTCAACTATTATCGACGTTTCATCCCTTATTGCGCGGACATTTTGAAACCTCTGACACACCTGGCTGACTATAAACATAAGTCCCTTGAACCCCTACCCGAAGCCAAGGCAGTCTTCTCAGCGGCAAAACAAACCCTATGCCACTCCACCAAACTATTCTCCATCGGTTGCGATCCAAACACCCGTCCCCCTCTCACATTGATGCGTCAAATGCTGCCGTCAGCGCAGTCTTAGAACAATCAGTGAACGATGAACAGCAGCCCTTGATCTGTTTCTTCCAAAATCTTTAACTAGCACAGATTGAATACAGCACCTTTGGGAGTGAACTACTAGCAATTTATTTGGCGATCCGTTACTTTCGACACATTTTCAAAGGCCGAAACTTTTTCGTACAAACAAACCACAAACCTTTGACACTTGCTTTCTACGCCAAACCCGATCAGTACTCCCGGTGTGAAATCAGATATCCGAGAACTGATAGCTTCGATAACCACGTAGTGTAACGCAACGAAGTGAAGCGAGTGTCTATCACTTATTGTCCTCAGAATCCGGTCTACCGTTAAGGAAGACATTGTCTGTATTACCCCTGAATCAGTTTAGGATGCCAACTTGTATCTCCCAAGTAAATTGATTCAACCCTCGACTCATTCAGACCCAGGTGCGGATTACATTTCACGTTTAAGACAACGCATGTCCGGTTTTCTTTTCACGGTGACCCGTCGACTTTGGCGCCGAAAACAAAAATCGGAGGATTTGTTCACATGTAACTTTGTGTTTATGCGCCAAGACACCACCATGAAACAATTACAACCGCGATACCTTGATTTATTCAAGATGGTTAAGCATGACAAGGAAGTCTCCATTAATTTCTTATTTTTTTCTGTAAAGTGCCGGGTATTTCGAATCTGGTTAACGCTGTCTCGTGTCATTTAAATTTTTGGTTTTTTATCTGGTGTGAGTTCGTTCTTGATCACATTAGGTATATTTCGGTCCGCAATGGTGCATCTCCTTAGACTGCACAGTTTTCATTTATATTATTTTGCTTTTATTATTGTATAACTCACTCTTGTGTACTGTCGCATCGTTGTATTGTATTCTAGTCTTGTGGTAGTGTGTAACTCACCTTTGTGTAGTGTGGCACTACTGTACTGAATTCCGGTTTTAAATCGGCTTGGTTAAGTAGGTTCTTGCTATGGATACCTATGATCTATTTGTGTAGGCCGTGGGTGTCATAGGCCGGTTACTGAGGGTATCCAGTGTGATAACTGTGAAAAGTAATATCGCACCCAGTGTTCCAAAATGTTCGAGGTTGCAGTAAGGTTGTGGGGACAGCATGGACAGCTGAAGTGGGCCTGCTCTCATTGCTCTTCATAGGCGGAAGTCTTCTCACGATTATTGCAAAATTCTGGAAGCCATTGGGGTATTCATAAAAAAGAAAGTGACCTTAAAGTTCCTATCGAGCAGACGGAGTGTAAGATGGAGAAGACAATTGCAATGCAGAGGGAAGGGATGGCACCTCTTAAGTTGATGATTGAAAGAATTATGGATGACAGGCTGAAACTACGCATTGCCGGCAGAAAACGTTCTAGGGCTACCTGAAAACATTCTGGTCCACAACAATGAGGGGCCAGTAATCAGATGAATAAAAACCAGAAAAGTGCAAGATAGAAGGAGGGTGACGGAAATTCTCAGGATTGCAGGGTGGTCAGTAGCCACCGGCATCAAATGCACACACAGAGTAGGTAGCTGGAGACTAGGCAACTACAACAGAACTCAAAACGAGGCATGTCCGATACTTTTCGAGTTTATACAAGTCTTCCAAAGAAGCTTTGTATTCAGCAAGGCTGACAGAGTACCTGAACTATCAAGAGTTAGATATCAGCTCATTCCGGACAACAAAACGGAATCGGAAGATGGCAGCGAGCCATCGTTACCGCTGGAAAACTAGCCGGTAATGTTTCAGCCGGACCGTGGATCCAAGAAAAAGATATGGCCCTACTAGCGACCCCATTGATCCAGTGCGGCAGACAAGCTGAGTTACGGGAAAATTAAAGGGATGCTGGATCTAAAAAGATCCCACTCATAACTGCAACTATCATGACGGTGGTATGTAGCGGCAGGTCCAAGACTGGTGGTATTAGAAGTTAGGGAACCTCATTCGCTGCTAAGGTAAGCGCCATCTGTATGACGGAACAAAACGCCAGCAGCACGCGGGGGAGCCAGAAAGCTTCAGTTAGTAAAGTGACGTCGGAAAATACAAGAAATTGATAACCAAGGCCAAACCCCACGTGAGAGAGGTTGCTTAAACATGTAAGCCTTTGAAGGGGAGTCGAGAAATCTGCCACAGTAAAGTTATAGCTGAGGATGTCGCTCGACCATTGACGGTGACACCGGAGGACAAAGATACGAAGCTAAAGGAAAGCGGATTGGTTCCTGCGGTCAAAAGAGTTGGAAGGCTCAACGAGGTAGTGGAGCCAAACTGTTAATGTTATGTCAGGTAGCTGCTCAAAAAACGGGCACTCTCCTCGGGTACTCCACTCGAAGGGGAGTTCTGATGCGGTAAGTTCACCGGGGCAAAAGCTGGATGGAAAGTACCTGAAGTTTCGATACACAAATGCCTGCAGCATTAGCAACAAGTGGGGAGAGCTTAGGGAATGTGGTATGGGTCTCGACGTCATCTCTGGCTGAACCATGGATAAACCTGAAGTCGTTTTGAGAAAATGCCCTCCAGAAGATTTCGCCATCTACAGGCAGGATCGTGCGGATGGGCGCGCAACCGGACGAGTCTTGCTGTTGGTAAGCAATCAGTGAAAGAAGTGGGAGGCCCTCTTTTCACTAAACACCCAAAACGTTCAGGCAACTTACTGCTACACTTAGGAGGCTTTATCAAAAAGACATTAGGTCTGACTGATGCGAGACTGGCTGTTCACAAAATGTGCTTTTGACCTCCACTTGAATATTGCACCTTCATTTACTGCCATCCACGCGAATCCGATAGGTTTGTTTTAGAAAATCTCCAACGATCATTTATCAGAAGCTTATTAGAATATTCCTCACTCACCTATAGTGAGCGTTGTCAAACACTTGGTATTGATCCACCATTGTAACGAAGACTAAAGTTGAATCTTATACTCTTGTATAAACTGAAGCACTTGGACGCCATCACCTCAGCATTCGCCGTTCATTTCCAACACAGCTTATTATATGGTCTCATAAATAAAGACTCCGCCTTGCTAACCCTGCACGCTAGGAAAAAGATACGAGCCAACTTCTTTATTGTGAAATATTCCTATATTTGGAATAAACTTCCCAATGAAATCAGAGCCACTAACAGCATTCGGCGTCTTCAGAAGGGCATGGATAACTTCTTTACACCATCAAAACTAATATTAACCTTCAAACTTTGTGTATCTTCTGGTGACCTATCTAAACGTGGTTCGGAGAACGTTTAACCGTCGGCACGATGAAGGTACGTACCCGTCCCTACTATCAGGCTCCCACACAAAGCAGCCTGCCTGAAACTGTTTACTACGTATGCACCGCGGAATCACACCATATATAGAATGTGATTCACCACACGCTCACTAAACAGCATCATACTATTCATCCGCGTCACTCATATACAGTTGTACTTGGAATAAAACGTAGAAGAGATAGAACGGGATTATATCTCACACTGACATTTTTCCACATATTATATATATGCCCATTTGTAATAACGTGTTCACCCTGGTAGGCCATCAGGCTATAATTAATAATAGCCGATATTGCCAGTTCACTTAGCTGGCATACAACAACTGACGACAGAAAACTGTGAGGAAAAATACTCCCTCGCTCACCTTATACAATCTAATGATAACCCCAAGTTACATCGTGCGTTGTCTCCCCTGAATGAGACCCTCCACACTAACTATAAGTAACTATGGTTTGTTGTGAAATGTGGAAAATAGCTTCAACACCCACCCCATAAAACAAACTGAGGTCAAATGTTCCTACGGAGTCTTGGTTATCACGTGATAATCATTCTAGAAGTAGCTGCTGGTTACCAAATTACTGCGGAGTAATATAACAATTACTTGACAATATAATATACTTCATCGAAGAAACACACAAATATTAACATCGCGTAAAGTTTTCGTCAAAAAATTTAACATTTATAAAATTCTTCGTATTAGCTGTGATTGCTTCGCATTTTCCCATTTAACACCAGACATGGCGCTCTTTTCCTCATTCCCACGAGCACCCGATATGCAGAGAAAATTTTCGCCAATAAACATGCACTCAAAACACCATACTGGCAAAGAGATGAGCGGGAAATTCAATGTTTTGGAGTCTTCAAATAATCAACGAGGCACGTCAAAGGAAACTGTATAAAGTGTCGACTGCTGTTGGAACTTTCCGTCCTCCATCGTTCAAACTGAATAATTTCAACAGTTTTCAGGCAGAAGTTACCTCGAACAAACGGCGAACTCCTTTGAAGGTGCATGTGTCTAACATGCAAACCGGCTGTTTCTCCTGTGATTGTCCGCAACACTCACGCACCAACTGTGGGGCAACATGGAGACACCGGGGTACAGTGTTCTTCCGAAGTGGGGGTTCCAACAAATCCTGTAAACGGAAACAACAAGAAACAAGCGTGAACCAAAGGCCCAGTAAGCCATATCCACGACTCACACAAACAAGAACTAAAACGGCGCCGACAACATAGCAGCACGCTCCGTCAGCAACTTAAATTTAACTCGTGCGCGCCTGCTGGTTTCGGTAGCACATTACATGTAGATGTATTCTCCGGCGTGACCCTGAAACATTTGAAACCTCGTCTTCACCTAACCTTGTAAAATGCAAACTAATCTAACATCTCATCTTTTGGATTGAACCTGTGGTACACGCGAACTATCTCCTCTCCTGGTGTGTAAATCACACGTCGTAAACTTTGACCATTTCCCCTCTGATTACGTCTCCTTTTGTCGACAGATTTCATGTTTGTCTTATTATATAACCGCATGTAATTATCTGTCATGATCGCGCACATTCGAGCGTGTTTCTCACAAATGCTTTGGGGAGTATATATTATCATTATCATTATTATAACATATCGACAGCAATCGCAGCGAGTGGCATAACATCTCAAAATGGTCAAAACAACTACGTTCCACCGACGGAATAATGGTACATTCGTTGTTCATAATCCGGATTGCTACGCGCCTCATAACAGCAGCCCAACAAGTTGACATACCCAGTGTGTTCCAATGTGGTTACGTAATCAGAATTCGGAGAAACATTTGGTTCCCCTGAAGGACTCTCGACAGAGAGAAGCCCAGTGTTTCACATCTTCATCATTGTCGACCGGATTAGTTTCAAGGGCCATAAGCATCAAGTCATTGCATACTTCTCTTAGCCACCTTCTCTGGGAATAGCATACAGTTGCCGCAAAAGTCTATTCGATTTTGAATGTGCTGTTGGCGGGGACTGAATGTTTTACACGCGAATATGCGTTTCACCTTCGTCCACCAACTCTCTAGAAAATCTTTCATGTACAGCAGTAGAAGGGTAGCTCTAGCAGGCATCGAGCTAACTGAACGCGGCAGGACATGCAAACAAACCATGTATCACCTACAGTGTTTGGAAATATAGTGAACAATTGGCTTCAACCTAATCTGGACCATCGGCGGCAAAAAAGCGGAGAAACGGGAAGAACAAATGAGCTGTAGCTCATTCGGCAACATCCAGGGGCGAACCACGCGGAAGTTCTTAATGATGTTGAGTAAGCCAAACAAGTAATCCATGAGGTACGAGCTTAGCAGCTGTGAAGGTCAGATTACTGAACGATTTATTAAAGAAACGGTACGAGTTCACAGCATGCTACTGGTTGCTCGACTGGGCAAAGGGGTTCTTGAAACGTATCACGCTTAATTTGGCATATAAGGTCGCTGGAATCTGCTTTGGACAAGACTGCTGCAGTGACCGCAGTCGAAGGAAGCCTGCGTATGGCACTCACAACAAGCAGCATGCAATGCACGAATTGAAGTTCTACTCACGCACTACGTATACGGTGTAAACTCGAGGGAATTGGACTGGAGGCGTGTGAATGAGGCTTTCATATCCAGCTGGCCAATGCTAGTTAGTCAATGGATTGGCCAGCACAAAGCTGAAATTCATGGTTCTCGGAAGATGCATTGAAAGACTGCAATGACAAGATCTAAACTTGAAGGAAAATGCTTAACGCATAATGCAAGAATTCGTTCAGCACAGGAGTACACGATGGCGCGCTCCAAGGAGGACATGGAGGAAAACAAGGTTCTAGGTTGAACCAAAATCAACGGAAACGTTCGCCATACAGCGTATCGGAGAAGGCATAAGAAAAGATGAGGTAGAAGACAACAGATACCCAAGCTTTTGCAAAGGGGTGTGGGTGAGTTTCCAAATGACAGTGGTCGCCGGTCAATGTAAATAAGAAAAAGTGAAGCGGAGGTAACTAATATAACCTGCTTGCCCCTGAATTACTCGTTGTCTGTTCCCTGACGGTGTATTATGAGTACGTTGAAGACCTATTCATCGGAGACGGCCGACGCATTCGTGGCCGCACACATTGCAATCCCATATAATCACGTCGCTAGTACACATGACACCGATGATTCTTCTTCGTACCGAGCGCATCCGTTTCCAACCACATACCTCTGCTCGCAGAGCTTTCGGACATCTGCCCGGCTCGCACTTTTCCAGACTGCTTCCAACTTCTCCAATCTAGGTTACAACACGGAAGATTCCAGGATAAGTCTTGCAGGTGCATGGCAGAGGTACAAACGAACATGCGTACGTAGCAGGCAGACGAGGAAAGACGGTTATCGCCGGGATCTTTGAAGAAGCCACGCAATCGTTTGTCGCGACTTAAACCTCCCAGAAAGGGGTGGCTTTTGGAAATATTTGATTATGTCACTTGAAATACAGCGTGTGGTTTTGTTTACGTCATGTTTTTAAACGAAGACGACCTAAGAAATCAACAATAATCTCCTCACGGTACTGCGCCTGTTCAGAGTAAAACTCATTCAGTGTGTTAATAATGTAAACCGTTTACTCCAGGGTTTATACTAGGAACTACAAAAATGTGATGAAGGAAATCTCTTGCTTCCGAGATTGCCTGCTCATTAAATCCAAAAGTGTCGACGAAGGGTTGCGTTCGTCTCAGTGTTGACCGTGGTGTGACGAGCCTCAAGCCAGGGCGGGCGGTCGCAAGCCATACTGGTGATGGTGTGTGCCAAGGCCAAGCGAATGCGAGTGGTAGGAATGATTCTCCAGAATCGAGTTTTAGCTGCATTAGTTCATTACGATGTAGTCGAAGTGTAATAGTTAGGTGCTGAGAGGGACTCCACCTGGGTGGCATCGGTATGTCTCGTTACAAGCCGCCGAACTTCCACAATGCTAAAACCCTGGATTCTGCGAAGTTCGAAGTGTATAAACGCAACCTAGGTAACAATTCGTTTGTGTGCCAGAAGATGAGAACTTGAGGTGAAACTCGTCAAACGGTCTTTCGAATGGTTCTTAGGAAGCTCAGCAAACGTGCGATAATTCCAAAGTATCAAAAGTGTAGACAGGTATGCGAGGACCGGGCAATGTGAACAAATGTGGAACCCATCGGAGATGGAAGCTGATCGTCCGCAATTCTTCGAAAAGCCCTCCGGCCTTCAAAACGTTTTGCCGCTTTCAACTTTTTAAGTGTGGTTCTCTCACACAGCGGTATTGATGAAGTTTCAGTACATGAACTGGAAAAGTGTTAAAATTCGAAATAAAAAACTGAAAACCGGTTGGCATGAAAAACTCTATGCGACAAAAGGGCATAGATCGTCAGCCACTACATTGACCTTGGTAACATCGGTGGATGCTTCCAAAAAGCAGATATGCTGCCGTATTATTTCAAAATGGACATTCGCTGCCTCGTGCTCTTACCCTAGGGTTCATCCACCGTCGTCGGTTCTAGAGTCCTTTTTCGCTCTCCCCTCATTTTCTTCTCCATTTTTTTTGTATAATCTTCTACCTCACCATCCGAATTCTGCACAACGAAACGGTAAGACCTCCTGGGTGCTAGGCTGCTGATAACTGTTCCGAAATACAGTATACAATGTTTCATTAGGTCAGTAGTTGCCGAGGTATTCGAGAAGGAATATTCGGTTGCGTACGACTTCCAAACACCAAACCGATGCCCTGCTATACCTCCGCAAACTTTTATGAGACGACCTTTACCATTAGCTCTTCCGCACTAGACAGTGGAGGCTTCTGATACAAAGCTAATCGATACTGTACAGTGGGTCCGAATAAGATCCGCTTCAAGATCCTCGAAAAAGTGACGGTTAGCCCGGCGTGAACCCTATACCAACTGTTTAACCAGACACTTCGGATGGACATTCTCCCTTATGCATGAAAAAAGCCATGGTTATGTCAATGTCTGAAGGCGAGAGACCGGCACTTCTCTGCCAGCCACCGGCCAGCCGGCTTTCATGGCATCCCGTGTGAAATAACGCGGGGTTTGTTGAAACGCGCTCCCCTTAAGCACCAATAACTGAATAGTCTTTTCTTTTCTAGGCGGCGTGGCTTCATTCCTAACCGGTCATGTGCAATAAGTATGTTCATCCTCACAGGTAGTTTAACGAAAGTTGAAGTCAGTGATCTGACTTCAGAAAATATCTTCTTAGATTTTATCAGAGCATCTGGCTGTGCCCCATATGACCCTCTGAGGCATAATTCGGAAATCTATGCAACCTAAAGGGGGGTTTTCTGCTGTTTTGCCTTCTGTTGTGATAGTGGCTCTTCAAACACATCAAGGGGTTTACATGAGTCTGTCACGAGTTTGTCAGTCGAGTTTTTCGAAGAGGGTTAAAGAGGGACTGTTGGACTTATCCAACGCACGGCTACCAGGCTCTCTGATGGCACGTGGCATGCGATTTACGAGAAGCGACCCGAACCTCTTGATCTTTACCCACCCTACTTTCGATGACCCCGCGGTGACTTAAGTCTTACGCACATTTTCCTTCGAACAGGGCTCGCAGAGCCGGTATTCACTTCGGTGGCTCACATTCGTCGAAAGGATCACACGGAGAGTACGATTCAAGTCATCGGACCTTTCTTAAATGAAATGTATTTTCTCAGACGGTTACCAATCACTAGAGCAATCTTTCTTTTGAGATCGTTGCTTGCTTCTCAATGGATCTTTCCCAACGCTGTTGGCTTAGCAGTGCATTAAAACCTTGTTAGATTCATAACCCTATTCTGCTCTCCGTACTTGTTGTGGTTTCCAGGACCAGTGCTACACTAAGTTTTCAACTACTATGTTTCAAGTCAACACATTCCTTTTGTAAATTAGAACAGAAAGACGTATTGGAATTCGGTGATTTGGACCTCCGGCTTTGAATCCTCGTACTAGTTGTCGAAATCGCTAAAATCACTTAATCAGAACTGACGGACCACAATCAGGTTGTCACACCGACATCGAACCTGATATAAAGCCACACCTCCTGTGTTACTGACGCTCACTGGACTAACTTTAGACAAAGAAATCATACAATCTTCATACTTTCCGTCCCACAAGTAATCAGCATTTCTATATGGGTATTGAGGTCGCATTCTTACGGATGTGATGGCTCCTGACAGGAATACTACGAGGGTCCATACATGAGTCACTACCGTGTATTACGCTCATCAATGACCTCCGAAACGTATTTAGCTTCCCGCTGCGTTTTTACGCCGATGGCTCAAAAATGTGGAGACCATTAAAATTAACACAGAGGCAACCTGTTGTTCAAAATGACTTGAACTTCCTGCCCTAACGGGCGGGAGAAAGCATGCTACTGTTCAACGAAACAACGCCTGCCCTCTCCATAGACATGTAGGGTAACCTTTTCTTTCCGCACTCTCATGGAAAAAGCTGCCTGGATTTTGTATAAATGGAGGCGTCGTCGATAGCTGCGCAGACTTCTGCTACTTGAGTAGCGGCCTGTCAACGGATTCGTCGGCGGCCGCGAGAAACAAACGCGTATAACGGACGCTGGCGCTGCTTTCGATCGCCTTTGAAAAATCGTCTGGAAAAACCACAACCTGAAGTTCACCACTGAGCTGTCTGTCTACCGCTCGCTGGTGATGCTTATGCTGCCGTGCTGCAGCAAAAATTGAATGTTGTATCTGCAGAATGTGTGCCATCTGAGCCGTTTCCACTTCCAATGTATAGGACACATCCCGGGCGTTTGGTGGTCGGTCATAGCTGCAAACAACGAGGTGCTGAGGGGGTGGATATGGACGAAATTGAAGCAATTCTGGTGGTTAACTAGCTTTGTTGACGAGGTCATGTCTGTGGGAGTGGCGTTGACAAGATCCTATCTCATATTCAAGGTTCTGACTTCAGTATTATCTGGTGATCATTATCTTCATCATCTACAACAACAGAGTGAGTGACACGGATCTTTATCTGCTATCGGATAACAAAGCCCGTGTTCATTATATCGGCTTATGCACCATTTGCCGACGAAAGCGTTTTGCGACCTTTTCCCACTACTTTCAATCGCCCAGACACTTAAACTTTACTGGTCT
>LUCH01018154.1:0-17932 GCA_013368495.1 Paragonimus heterotremus
GCATTCGCATCGACAGATAACGCAGTCTGGTCAATCTCCGGATCACACCAGTCTAGCATCAGGACGTCAACAGGCTCAGGCCTTCATCAAGTCCTGAATTTGAAATTGCAAAATTTACTGTAATTCCCAAGAGCGGTGCTGCACCCTGTTTTCCATGAATGCCTTTCAGATCAACAGACACCCGCTTGAAATTGAACAAGAAAAACCAGCTGGATCCGGGACCCTTGGGCCTCTGTCTTGAACCCGTGTATCAATCGCTGAATCGCTGAAAAAGCTCCACAAGAAACTATTGAAAGCAATGAAATTGACCATACGTGACCTTGGGGGTTGGCCGCCGATTGAAGTTTTGAGACACCATGTGGCGATTTCTGGTTATTTTGTTGGCTGCAACAATTCTGAAAATCCTTTTCATATTTTCTTAGTAAGCGAAAAATTCTTTGTTAACCCTTCAAGTCATTCTACTGACTTTGAAGTTCATCGAAACTGGATGGCCCTTACTCACACGTTGCCCATTTCCCGCTGGTACTTCGAGGTAACCCTCCTGGTATTTTGTGGCGTAGTTTTCAGTCTACCTCCAAGTGGACTCTTGATTACCCTCCATTGTTCGCATGGTTCGAATGGTTGTTATCTCAGGTCGCTGTACTGTTCGATCCGGAGATGTGCGTTATCAATGAATCTGCTTACGTCTCTCAAAATACCGTGATTTTTCAAAGGTGTTCAGTAATTTCAACGGAATTTCTAATCTTTTTTGCTCTGTGGAGGTTTGTTCCATCATTCAACCATTTTATTGTATAGGCAATGCGCCGTTCTTTCTGGCAATGCCAATAATGTTATGAAACGACGATTTTTATCAACTGCAATGTTTTTAGCGTTTAACTTCGGCTTATTCGTTATTGATCGTATCCTTTTGTAACTTCCGTATAACTGCGAAGTGCATTCTTTACTAAGAGCGTAATAAGATTCGCGTTTGATAAGGCACATGGCTGATTAACTTTGTCTCTAGATACATGGTCGTGTTTTGCAAGCATAACAATTGTTATGGGCAGGGTTCACAAAGCCATTTATAAGTTTACAGGCTTAATAGGAAAGGATATCGATTATAACAGTCTACCCAGTTAGTCTTGTCGGTTAACTTGCGTGTGTGTATTCCATTACACTCAGCTGTATTCCACTGCTATGTTGACGTATTTTTCAACAACGCGAGTTGTTTTTTCAACTATCACACATACACTTTTCGTCTTATTAAAGGATACCTAAAAGTTTGTTGTGAAGAGAGCAACATGTAAAGTGGGGTTTCATTTCTAACCATCCCGAGCAATGTATATCGTCTCTGAGCAGGTGTATTCAACTGCTGCTGAACCCTACTATAGATCGTGTGATTTAAGCCTACGCTGTTGATTACTTTAAACTTAGTAGACAACGTGTCCTTTCCTGAGCTTGTCCCAAGATATTCACTTCCAATACAACGGCTTTCTTTTCGGCATCCTTTTTTTGTCTGGAGCCTTTCTTGTAGATGTAAGTGCCTATATTTTAATTATGTCTTTAGGAGAATTATGTCATGGCAGCTGCTTGTTTCACCGTACTATTGAACATGAAACATATATTCATCTATGTGGCACCCGTCTATGTTGTGTTCATATTGTTTAACTATTGCTTATGTGAGTTCGAGTTCATCACAACTAACCGATTACTAGCTCCCAGTAACCGCCCGCTCTGGTTATCTGCCACTAAGCTGGTAAAAGTTGGTACAACTGTGTTGGCTGTGACGTTCCTTTCGTTTGGACCATTCCTATCAGAAGTACGTTTCTGTCCGTAATATAACATTTGCAGGATCAACTACGTCAAATATTCGCCCGGTTATTTCCTTTCGAACGTGGATTAACCCATGCTTACTGGGCTCCCAACGTTTGGGCTGTATACAATGCTCTTGAAAAGTTACTTTGTTCATTTAGTAAGTGAAGTGTTCGTGTATACATGAACCTAACTCTACTTATGATACTTCGTTTTTTGTGAAAATGTTATCCATTTAACTTTTATTTTTGGTCAAGATGGGATTATAGTTCTTTGTTGGTGCTTAAGCTGGGTTGTTTCTTGAGCCACAATGAATCACGTAGTGAACTTCTTCTTACAGTGTATTAGTCCAGCTCGTACTATAGTGCACTAGACGAATAGACCTAACGAACTGTCTTATTTTATCTCGTTTGGATCACAAGGTATTTACTATCGCACGACGCGTTAGGTGATAAGCGGATAGAAGACTATCGGGTTGCCCAAACTTAAACAATTGGATTTAAGGTATCTGAAGCTCAGACCTGGAATTTTGTGATTGGTTGTTAGCTTCGTGAACTGTCATTAGCTCATCAAAGTGTTGCTAGGTTCTGTGTAGCTTAACACAAGTATGGTAATTTTCGGTTTTGCGTTCTAACTCTGAGTGCTTCAAGTAGTTGACCAGATTTTATTTAAACTCTTAGAGACATTACTGGATAACATACACTGTAATTTTTGTAGTTTAAAGACTGCAGACAAGTGTTTTTTTTTGGGGGGGGGTAGTTAAGTAACGGAAAACGATTTTCGGTAGTAAGGCGGTTGACACGTTTGTACAACCGGTCTGATATATTTAACAGTCTGTTCTTACCTGTTACATCGTTATATTGACCGTGTTACTTTTAGAATTTTTTTTCCACAGATAATTTCGTTCAGTTTTGGCCTCGGCTCAACACTACTGTTGCATCAATGACTGGAGGCTTGGTTGGCCAGATAAATCACGTAGTGCTGCCAAACATACGTCCTCTTCATACTGTTACTTTGACGCTTTCGTTCATGTTGGTAAGTTGCCAATTATTTCACTTCACCTGTTTTCAGTTAGTGTAGAAGAATGCGCACACGTTTGTCTCAAGCATACTTAACTTTAAAAAAGTAGAATCACAAGTATATTGCCATACGGTTGAGATCCACATTGTTTTCACACGTGCATCAATAAAGTTTGTCAACGCGTGTATTTTTTTAAGCTTAGTAAACTGATGCTGTGCTTTACCGTTATGTGCTCGTCTTCAGTGAGAACTTCGTTTTCAGTGCCTTTGTCCTAAGAATGTATGAACGCGGTACGAATATAATGAAAAAGTAGTGTAATAAGAACATAACAAGTTGTGGGTAAGCGAAATTTAATTTGGAAAGGAACTGAATATCTCTAAGGTTAGGGCGGTATTTGCTTACCTCGAATACCTCTGACGACTGAGAGGCATATTTTTAAAGTTTAAGGGACGCGCGTATACGACAACAGTGAGTGCTGTATTACTTTACACCTTCGAAACTTAGCCGTGCAGGGTAGGAGACGTAAACCGTCTTCAGCTGTTTGACCATCGATGTCTGTGTTCGACCGCTCGCATCTGGTGGCACCGACGAGTTGGCGACGAAATAGACATTTAGTATTGACTACTAAGCTAGTTCTTTTGTTCACTGTTTACATTTACACAGGCTTAGATGGCTAGGCCATATATTAAGGATGCCAGCTACTCGTCTGCCACAGCAAGCACTTTATGATTGTGCTACGACGACTGGCATTCTGTGTGAGGTGGACAGGTGTTGATGTGGTGTCATCATTAACACATAAAGCAGTATATCGGTGGTTCGCGCTGATGCTTATCTGCCACACAATCATGAAAAAAATCTAAACAGGAAGAGAAAAAAGAAGTAGGAAGGAGAGAAAGGGACCTAATTGTTAAAAATAGCCTCGTCCATATTCAAACATTCAAAATCAAGGTGCCTTGAAAGTACGGCCTCATTAGCAAAACACTTTCGCCTTCAACTACTCTGTGTCATTAAGTGCACTCACTTCACAGATAATTCGGCTAAACAACGACAACATTCACACCGCTGAGCTCGATTAGCCGCAATCTCACCTAATGCCTCAAGTCACCGACTCTGTGAGTCGCGAGGGCCCCAGCCCGGGATACGACCTACAGTGGCCTACCCCCTCGTGGACGATTCCATTTATCTACGCCAGGTCATCATCTATCCTCCTCGCACCCTACGCCAGTCGGCCGGGGCATCAGCAGAAAGTGCTCAGTATGGCAGACAGCTAGTTAGCATCCTTAATACATGACCTAACCATCTAAGTCTATACAAATATAAGGATTGAACAAAAGACCTCGTTTGACAATCACTACCAAATACCCGCTACCTGACCTCCTCGTTGGTTACTCTTTGGCGCCACCTAACGCAAGCGCTCCAACGCAGACATTGGTTGTCAAATACTTAAGGACGGTTCACGTCTTCTACTCTAAGCGGTCACGTTTCACTGCCGTAAAGTAGTACAGCCCTCCCTGTCGCAAGGGATGCTGCAGATTGGTGCATATCACCCTAGCATTACAGATATGCGCCTCTATTTTGTTCTTTACACCTCCACCGCCGCTGATTCAGCTTTTCAGGTTCACAAGTCGGTCAACAACCTCCATAACCTCATTATTCAACATCATAAGCTTAAGTAATCACAGCAGTCTTGTAGAAACACTTTGCACTTTGAAGCTGCAAAGCGCATTCCGAATTATTTAACAGAACACGAAATAACGTCTAGCATTTTGGTGCTGCAGGAATGTTGTCAAACAGCAACACCTGGTTGTTGCCATAATCAAGCTCAGTCACTTTTTCACTAGGTAGGGGGTCCGCGCCGGCATCTTGTGACCGCCGGAGACAATCCCCAGTCATATCGTCTATCGCAAAATTAAGTAAAAATTTTAAAAGGAAAATGCCCTGATGTACGCCGTTAATGGTGCTCAAACTGTCACACAGTTCACCGTAAATCCTAACCTGAGCTGAAGTATGGAAATAAACCGCCGACAGTATGTTCACCTACTTGGTCTGTACTTTGCTTGATATGGCATGGAGAAACGAAGTCGTTCACCAGGGAATTGGCCATTATAGATTGGGTTCGTATCCCAGGTTGGAGCTCTCGTGACTCACTGGGTTCGTGATTGGAGATATTGAGTGAGGTTGCAGCTAATGGAGTTCAACGGCATGAATGTTGTCTTTTGGTCGAGTTGTCTGTGAACTACGTGCACTTAATGACGTGGGGCAGTGAAAGACATAAGGATGCGGCCTTGCTGATGATGTTTTGTTTTTGTGTACAGTCCGGTTGCTTGCAAGATGTAGGCACCTTGATGTTGAATGTTTAACCATTGATGTAGCTGTTTTTAGGGACCAGGTTTTCCCTGTTTTCTCTGTTTTCTTCTCCCTGACCAGGATTTACTTTTTTCTTGGTTGTATGATAGATGAGCATAAGTGAGAACCACTGATGTTCTATGAGAATGATGATTTTGTTGGTGAAAACCAGCTTCCTACAACTTCCGGTCATTGTTGACGAGCTCGCTAGCTATTTAAAGACCTCGCTTATTTGAACTCACTCACGAAATACGAGACGCTTTACCGAAGATAGTTTTGGTTTCAAGCCGCCTTAACGTTTGATCCGGCTGATTTGATTTGAGTGATTGATTTTTATTCGGCTGCCCGACGCGTTCCCTCAGGGGGTTTGCTTCACAGAGGGGTCTCAGTGAAGTGTGTCCATTTATTGGATGCCGAGTGCGCATCTATGTGCATCTATGTCGAGCGTTCTCTACTTCAAATGGTGTTTGGTATGGGTGTCCGATCTTCGCCTTCCTTTTCAACCAGGTGATGAACGATGTTCTAGAGGTTGCACAAGGAGGTTCTGAGGATTTCGGAATGCACCTACCGCCGAGTAATAAGCTGATTGTTATTGAATATACAGATGACGTTTCTTTACATAGTTCTGCAAGAAACGTGCAGACCCTGTTGAATAAATTGAATGATGCGGCTGGCCTGTATAGCATGTACTTTGCGCCTTCGGCGTATGAAGTATTAGTACAAGATTGCATTGACATTGACTCCTGTGTTATTGCAAGCAGATCGCTCGAGACTGCTGACCACCACACCTATCTGTGGAGTATTATCTCAGCACACTGTAATATTGTTGATGAGGTGTCCATGAGAACAGCCAAAACATGTACTACATTCGTCAACCTTAGTCACTCCTGGCGTCGCAGACACTCGTGTGCACCCGGTTTCATTTCACTGGTTGATAAACATGATCTGTTCGAGCTGAATATGCACCTGGACCGTCGATATTCGATGATCGTTGTCTCCGCCGAATGTATGATCAGTGAGACAGTCCGTGGGCGCGTATTCGGGAAATATGTAGGTTCGCAACCGATAATTGAGATAGTAAAAATGTGCAGTTTTTGTCGGCTAGGTCACACATTTTGTATGCTGACGTGGCATCAACTGCAACGCGTATTGCTCACTATGGCTGCTGACGGTTAGAAAGTAAACCGCAAGACGGCCTAGCGATGACTTGATCATGAGCTTTGAAAGCCTAGACCGTTCCGCTGGACAAGGTTGGGAGGCGCTGTTTACCTGGTTGGAGAGTTCGCGATCACCCACACTACTGGTTGGAAATACTCTGACATGACAGTGTGTTTCAGTCAGTGGCGAGCTCGTATACGCAAACCTGTTGACTCTTTTTTTGTGAAACTCCGTTGTTTTCATTCGTTTTGTTTCCCTTCCCTTCTTTCCCTGATCCATGCATTTGTACTTAGTAATTACTCTACTATTCTTTGGACCACTCTCAGGACCAGCGCCACTCCCAGCCATCATACCTGCGGGTACGGCTCAGAATCGATAATGATTATACTGATGTTCCAAATCCGGGCTATACGTTATGCCATTTCCCGCCATGGTTTTTCAATGTCCTACTCATTCTTTTGAGAGCACCACTTGCTCGACTGATTCACTTTGAGCCTGTCACATATTTTCAGTGCTTTGTCGACACAAATAACCCAAGGCACATTGTACATCTTCCAGATGAATGAGCTATTCTCTACAGTCGTATGAGTAAATGTTCCTTTGGTTATGTTCAATATTCTTGCTTTGGTTCACGAAAGACAGCATACTGACTCGAAAGATTCCGTGAGTTGTCAGTCGTCATCCCAACTTTAACTGTACACTCCGTATTCCCAGTTGAAACCCAACAAACGCCGACACAACTCTGAAAATAAGCGAACTTCCCAGCTATCTTCAAGGGCTTACTATCTAGGACCAGAGCGGATGTGAGGTTTACTTTATTTGTGATGCACGATGGAGTAGACCATTGTTGTTTACACATACAAAGTAGTGGTGTCCACTACTTGCGGGTCGACTTTTTGTTTTTGTCCTGTCTACATCTTTTGGACCTTTACAGTCCCTGCAGGTGTATTGTAATTCTGTGACTGAATACACCTGAAACATGTTAAAACGCGACATTTTCAATACCGACTTCTATTCCGTTATTCATTTCCACCGGTCTCAGTTGCATTCCTATTGCAGATGCCATTGTGGTAATGCCCGACGCGTTTAGGTTCTAATACTTCCGGAGAATTTAAGTGTTGTGGCAGGGTTCCGAAATATTTTTACAGAAGCATCTCTTTGATCGACTGCTGTTCAGTAAAACCTTTTGATGAATTGACAGTTTCCATCCATACCTTGACATTTTGTTTGCCTCTAACTTTAGGCTTCACCTGTTGACTTGCCATGAATAATCCACGACGAATAATTTTAATGCGTTTCACTTCCTAACCGTTTGAGATTCACTTGGCGAATTTTTCAACTTATTCTAATGAAGTAGCGGAAACATCGAGAAGTAAAGGTCCCAAATCGTATGCATGTAACTGTGGTTTTACTGTTGCTCTTAATGGTCTTTTGGTTTCTGTGGTTCTAGGTCTTACTGTTAAAATAGTATTTCATATCTCCAGCCGATTGATCTTCCACTTATAGCTTTTTCTCTAAACTCTGTTTCAGTTTTTCTACCGGTCATGACCTCATCGTCCCAGCTTAGGTTTATATGTCAAAGGTTATCGTAATTTCGTAGGAGAATACATCTTGCTTATGGCTTTAAAAAGAAGGGGGAAAACGTAGGAAGTATTCGCGCGCCGGAATGCACACTGCTTATTCCAAATAATATAACCGGGCATTTGATGTGCAAACCTCATCTCAGTCGCGCTGGCTCTTAAACTGGCCGAATGTTGGAAGGCTCATTATACAGTCTACTACAGTGCGGTTCCTTTACTGTTGCCATGTTCGTCAAGTGTATTTTGGTCGTGCTAATTGCATAATTTACCACGAATGTTGATTAGTACATTCACTGTGCACTGTTACCACATGAGACCATATTCGTTTCACAACAATGTAGTTGACATAAACTAAAGTTTACTGGATCGGGTTCTCATCTCCCCTAAAAGGAAAACGCTCGCCTGTTCAAATCAGAGAACTGCAATCTACGGATTGATCTCTCCAATGTTCTCTTCAGCATCATGTAAAGCAATCACAATTAACGATGTCTGCTTTAGAATAACTTCCACGTTACTCTATACTGATTTGTCAAGAATCTCCATATGGTTCTCCATCTGCAGCCTTCAGTGTTTCAGTCTTGTTGCCATTTTTTGCTGACACCGAATGTCTGTATCATTGTCAGCATATTCATCAGCAGCTTCAGAATTTAAGTTTTCACCGTCATTATTAGAGAGAAAACCTGCTGCGTGAAAAGAGTTGCGGGTGGTTGCATTCTTGACTTCAATCCACACGACAGGAATGATCTACATTGCGTCCAAGTGAGTAATCTGACCTAATGCCTCATGCTATGTCCGTAGTAACGGTACAGTGTGAACTTTTTATGTTATCTAAGGTTACTGATGAGCAGTCGGGGGTCTGGTTGATTTCATGTTGAACGTTACTCACATTTGACCGCAGCCTTCGCATTCAGATAAACTTTCCAGCCAGCCTTTTTCGAAACGAAGCGTTGGACTCGCGTTTCGATCTTGTTAGAGCTCGTCAGTAGTGCATATCCTTGCCACGGCTGGGGTTAGAACTCTGGCCACGCTTTCCTGAGGCAACCCTGTTGATCACTACGCCACTGACCTCACATTACTGACGAGCTCAAATAAGGGCGGGACTCGAATCTAGTGCTTCCTTTCGAAAGGGGCTGGCTGGAAAGTCCATCAAAATGCGAAGGTTGCGGTCAACTGAGTGATGTTCAACTTGTAGCTTTCCAAGGTGTTGGTTATGTATGTACAAGTCTGTTTGCGGTAAAAATGCTTCACGCCCTCAGCATAATCTTGGTATATTGGTTAAATCAACAAGGTTGTGTTTGGGTCAGAGGGACACACACAAGTGATGCATACGGAGCTTATATGAAGAGTTAACAAAAATTGCCTTTCTATGGCGAAGTATAAAATTATTCGTCTTGTTAACCAGTGGTTGGTAATTGAAGTGCACTGTACGTACGCTTTACATACAATGCATGACACTGTGATCAGCACGATCAGTTGAAGCCTAGTGGTCATTTCAGTTCCAAAATTTTGTCCAACTGACCATTGTCCGTGAGGCTTTCCTGTTGTCAAGATAGTTGGAATTGGTTCTGTGTTGGAACACAGCAGTTTTTCCTATAGCGACCGCCCCTTGTGGACATGACGCTTGATCACTGTGCGGAGTTAACGATTGCAAGAGGGCTTACTACCTTTTTGAGTTTGTTCATTCACCGACAGTTGTGCAACCGTAGTTACTCTTGTTACTTACCCGCTGTGCGACTGTGAGAAATGAAGTAAAAGCGAATCATAGTTGGAAAATAAAAAGAAGGGAAGGAATGGAGTTTATGTACGTCTCTACGTACATACAAATTCCAACGGTCAACGTCAAGGCGGCTGCATTTCGCAAACGAGTGACCGAGTTGTAACTGAGAATAAAGCTTCACTCGCCGCCTGGCTTCTTTGTATCACTTCGCTGATCATGCTTGCTTCACTGACAACACAACTAAGCAATGGTGACGTTGTCACCGCTGGCTCTGATTTGCTCAGTCTCACTCATTGTCTTCACCCGTTGACTTTGTGAGAAATGAGGGCCTCACTCCAAAATATCAACCTAACCTACATTGTCCAGCTTACCAATAACCTTCCCTTTTCTTCATACCCCTACCTACCTCGAGTCTCACACCCATTGCCTCCGGCTTAGGCGAAGTGCGCTATTGTGGGAAACGATTGGTTAGCATTCATAGCGAACTGTCAAACCTTCTTAGTTTTTATCTGTTCATTGATCAAGCGAGTGAACTCGCAGGTCTTCACTATTCGGTATTGGATTCCTAGCCTCATCGTTGTTCACCCGTTGCGACTGAATGTAGGCGTTGATGGTCATGTACCTGAAGATGTATGTCCTCCACTCTGAATGGCCGAAGTTTGCCGTCATAACTAGCATCGCTTCTACAGTTACCTGATGTATGTTATCTTTAGGCTTCAGATCTATACCCTCCTCTGCCAATGGCGTCTTTGGTTTGCGAAGACCGCCTTATCCTCGGATATATGTGCTTTTAACCTATTTTCCATGTTTCCATAATCTCTAACAGGCCTTTCTAAATACACAGTTTGGTCAACCGCCCACGTAATTTCGGCATGTAACCGTATATCTACATCGCCACTGCAATCTTACAGAGTTACTTTGCATCATAGCCTGCAAACGCATCTCAAAAGACTTGGCGTGTCGACATATATTATATACTGTCGTACCTGCTGCCTGAAACATATCAGCTAACATCACAACATCGTCTGAATAATCAAGATCACACGGCTTGCTCGTCAGTTTAGCCGTCAATACTGTTCGGTAGGCGTTTCATGTATTCTCGTTGCTCAGGGTCCAGTTGGGTGCGCTGCTTTTGTGAGTAGATGATCTTCGAGTGATCGCAAGGAGGAGGCGAACGGAAACAACGGAATGATCTGGGTTAGGCTGGTCACTCCAAAATGAACGATAATCTTCAATGAACTGTGTTGTAAACCCTCCTAAACGATATGCTGGTTCGTCCTTGCTATCGTAATGCGCTTGACAGAATTCGGATTCTCGTCCCGGTAATAATTAACGCAAAAACTCGGTCCCGCAAAGTATTGTGACTGTCCCCGTATTCGCTTTTAAGGCAAGCCAAAAGACGCGTACAAAAAAGGGCTTTATTCCACCACAAAACGTGTGCGACAAAGGCGACAAGGACAAAGTATTTATAGAGTGAGCAGTGGCCATAAGAACATTCCCGAATCACAAAAAGATAAGGACACTTACCGGAAAAAGTAGTTAGGATCGCTAATGGGCACAGCGGAATAAAAAGTCGGATGGGTAAAAACTAGCCAAGGTCACCACTTGGCCGCTCTGAGCAGGTCCGCCAACTGGGACAAAGTCATTCCTTTTTTCCTTCCTCACGGCGGAGGCGCCTTAGGACGGTAACAGGATGGGCGCCCTAACAAAGTGGCATCACTGAAGGCGCCAGATGATGTGATCAATTTGCGTCCATGGTTGATTTCGTCAGAGTGACCTCGACATAGCCCCGACCGTCGTTCGTGTTGAGATTCACCACCCAATTACTGCAGTGCATGAGATACACGTTTGTAATAACTGATCACCATAATTAAAACGCTACGCCGCCTATCAAGTATACCACCTACCAGCTTTTCGGCAAGTGTAAAAAAAACCAAGAAGCACTTTGATGTCCGAGTGTTCACTTTGGCCTAGAAAGATGGAGAAATCATGGAGATCGCTGCTGGCAGCAACTGATTTATTGTCTGTTGGGGCATGCGCATATTTGACAGCTAAAGAACGTCTTCATGGTCTCTGTTGACCAACATTGGCCGAAATGTTAAATCTGGTGGCACACAGATGACCGTTTACTGGGATCCAGTCAAGCACACTTTGTTCTGCTTCGGAAATCACTGTAATGCTCACTCCAGTTTGATCACTAGCTTTGGCCTTACCGTAACTGAAGACCGGGCGAAAGAACCGCTGAGCAGTGGAGCTATCTTGTTGTGTATTCAGGTGAATGACGACGCTAGAATTGCAAAGAAGCTCTTCGGCAACACAGCCCACATCCTGTGCTGGCTCCCAGCGTATCCTCTCTAGGGCAACTTGTTGATCTATTTGTCAAAGGACGCAGACATTAAGAACACAAATGTTTGCTGGTTGTCTTGGTTTGAAGAGAGGGATATTAGGAGCCTCGGGAGAATAAAATGAAGACGAATGAAGTGGTCTATCGAGCGACGGTAGCTTTCAATGCTTCCCCGTTGTGTATGCCGCAGGAGAGATCTGACGTCAAAGGCTCCACCTCGAGTCTTAAACTCAAACGTCTGACCGGTATGAAAACAAGAGATAGGGTCTACTTGGGGAGCCCGATTACCCAACTGTTTGTTTACGTAGTAGTAAGACGATTCCATAATACGGAGTTTCAGTAAGTACAACGTTTTTATCTGATTCCGGATACTATTGCACATAGTTGGTGGATTCGAAGCCACATCGCACTTTTTGAATTTCACTGAATGTGTTTCGACTGCACTGCGTGATACACCGTCAGTCACGATCGATCGCCAAACGGTTGGAGTACTCTTTCTATCGAAAGTACATTTTCTAACACACGTATCCTTTATTCGGAAGACACCAAGGCCGGAACTATAAAAGTGGTCCTACCGCATAATCACTATCTCGACACACATATGCAGTCAGTGGTGTGTTGTACAACCTCATGAGTGTAATCGGTTTTCATTCGGCCGCTCCCATCCGCCTTGCCTAATGTGGAAGTACCTAGTAGGAATGAGGTCTTAGTCAGCATATCCCTTCAGAACAGTGCTATGCGCAAGCCTGATCACGATGTTAAGGTACGGAGTAGACCACCTGGCGGGTGTAATGGTAATTGTGGCAGCTTTTCAAGTTTACCATTAACCTTACCGTGAGGTAATATTTGAGAATCAAACACGAACAGTGTGTTCCCATATATTTTCAGTGTATCCCTGCAGCTAAGCGACTTTGAAAGTGCACATCGATCCGCTAGGTTGAGTTCACTTTTGTAGTTGAGAGAGACTGCGACTGTTGACTGGTGATGCGTATGACGCTTTGCGAGAATTTAACGTGGAGTGAAAATGTGAACTGTACACCTCGTTCTTAACCTTGGTCCTCAGTTTCTACGTCCGTTACTGCGACGGGTCCACAAAATACAATGGACCTTAGAATCTCAATCACAACCAACAGTTACACTGCCCAGGTCACAACAGTTGAGTGGTTCAAATGAACACTAGGCAGGAAACCTAACCGCTGCGAACATTTTGCGAAGACGTTTATTCCGAAGAAAATAAACTCAGATACGGCAGCAGTAGATATCTGACCTGCTTTAACTACTACCGAATGGGTAACTGTCGCACTCCCACAGACATTTCAATCAGCCTCTTTCAAAAAGAGACGCCATACTTCCAGTCTTGCTCTTGTTAGAGCTCTTCAGTAGTGTACATCCTCCTCACGACTAGGACTAGAACTCCGGCCATGCTTTCATCAGGCGGTCGTGTTCACCTCTGTGCCATTGACTTTACATTAAAGAGGACAGTTCAGTTGGACAACAATGGTTTGCCAACATTATGACGGATATCAGAAATTTTCCTCAACCCATTTCGGTACGTCAGCCTAGTCGGTTTATTGACATGGTTGACTACTACCGCCGTTTCCCACCTAACTTTGGTGTTGCATTAAAGCCACTCACTGATTTGTTGGGTTTCAAACGGAACGGACACTTGGAATTATTCGATACGTTAATCAGTTCGCTTAACTTAATAAAGCAGATGCTTGCACAAGCAAAATCCATTCATCACTTGAATGCTTCAGCTCATATCAGTATCACTATTGATACGTCAAATATGACTGTGGGAGATGTACTTCAGCAATTGATTGATAACAAATGGCAAGCTGTCTCTTCTTCCCCAACTTCTTATGCGCACTGCCATATAAAGTGTTACCTCCGTTGCTTTTCAACTCGATGAGTTGTTCCGATATCTAGTGCTTGTATTGACGATCTGTCGCGACACACATAACCGTTTTTGCTGTCAAGGTTTGATTTAAGATTCTGATCCGTCAGCACTGGGGTGAGTAAGGTTTGTTATGTTGAGCTTTTCTTTCAAGTTAGTTCGGTGCAGAGGCTTTATTGTAGGCACCGACAAGTTCTGTACAACCAACTGTGTAGGCGGCTGGGACGTCACTTGATGAGATCAAAAGCTGCGCGACGGCGTACCAATACGCATCCCGAATCTAGGCGTTTGCTCCAGTAGGACAGACACTCCTGAGTAGAGTCACACCCAGTAGAGCTCACACCCAGCAATTATCTGAGGTCAAATCTGAACGGAGAAAGAGTGAAACCGGGTCGAACAATTGCGTGCTCGTTACATAAGTCCCGTACTGGTCACAAATGACCTACACTCAACATAGGGTTGGCATCGCTGCCCACTGTTATCCGAACACTGCGTTGCTGGCTCTGACTTGTCTAGGTCAGACTTAGATTCACCCAGTTGATCAGCCTGAGCCTCTTCGTTTCCTGTCAAAATGGCCATTTCAGAACTGTGTTAATCGTAATAAAGCACCCAGACGTAGGTCAGAGACATCATTGATAGCTTGTACACTACTGTCCTTAACATCGTAAGCAGACAATGATAAGGGTTTGTAGTGTTTGACGTCTGACGCCAGCTGTAGCAAAGCAGACCAAACGGACGGCACAGAACCTACTTTTAATGAGCATTAAATCTACCAACACTGTTTCGGCTATTGTGCTAAGTACTACACCGACTGTACTTTCACCGAGTGCGACGGACGTGGAGTCGTCTACAGCATACGACCGTTTTTAAGTACTTGTGATTTTGTTCGATCAAGGTTGTGGTCTCTGAAGCGTAGATTTTGACGTGCTAACCGATTTTTATTTCAGTGCGGACGTTACATGTGCGTTCTAGGTTTAAGCAGTGGACAATGAAAATCAGAATCTAGACCGTAAAGAGTAGAACCTACCGGACATCACACTGAGATAGAGAGAACGAATGCCGTCATAAGAAGACTCACTGTGCTTAGTAATGTAACTAGCCTTCGATGCTCAAAGGATAGATACAGTGTCCATTCATGATGATTGGTAGCCTACCTTCATATTAAATCCAGTTGTGTGTGATTCTAACGTTAAAGTGTTATATCTTATTCCATGTCTACAATCCTTGGCTTCACGTCTGATCTATACGGAGATGGCTAATTGATCTGGTTCGTGAGAACAGCTGTTGATACTCTGTCCAGACTTACAACTTCGAATTTGCGTGAATTTGTTAAAGCATGTCTGTATTGCGCTGGCTTAACAGACGTCAAAGTGTCAGCACATATTCCGTCTCTTATTTCATACTAGGATTCATCGGTAAGTACCTAATGACCTTCATGCAGTGGCACATTACACTTTTTTATTCAAACTGAACGGTAGGTTTTCACTCCTCCTTCTAGGAATTACAGTTCCATCAAATCAGCTGAAGTTTCTTATGACAATTTTCTAGGAAGGTTCTCGTAGATACGATTTGTGAGGGTATATATTTTCAAAAGCTGGTATGAAGCGCAGCTGTATCGTGTATCTATTTGTGTTTTGATTTGTTTATCCGTCGATCCGAGTTTGTTCTGCCCAATTCACGTGTGATCATATGCTTTTTTGTCTACTCTTTTCATTAGCCCAGCTTGATCCGGTGCGCTGTCAAAAGTTCTGCGTTCGGTTCACTTCAAGCGTCTACCAGATACACGGAATATTTGACTGCATTGGTGGGCGCTGCTTGGTCCAGCTTTCTGTTCGGCTGGCATGTACATGAAAAAGCGGTGCTCATGGTCTTGCTGCCTTTGAAGTATGCGCCTATTTAAAACTCAAATTAACTACTTAAATACACTAGGATAACTATTTTGGCATATGTTGTACCACTGTCTGTTGTTCAGATGCAAATGATTGTTTTAGTGTTATGTGAGGCATTGTTTCAGATGGGTCCATTCATCTTGGTCTGAGCACTTTGGTCTATAGCAGTGTGCGCTTCGCTCTTTTTCAGTCTTATTAGGGCGCCGTGACGGTTTATAACTCCGCGAGCATGCAGCGTTCATTGAACTGTAGTTTACTTTGTCTGTCTCATAAAATGGTGTTGCATCATCATTTGTACAGATTTGGTCATTTATTTGTCGTTCACTTTTATTTTTTCCGAGGTTTGTACAAGGGTGTGCTTCTAAAACAACGCGGGTTGTCTTAAACACGTTCCCTCAAAATATATTCCCTTCTTAGTTGAATATGCCACATTTGGAGACGATTGTAGAAGGTTACCCGAACAAAATGCTTTCTACGTGTGACTTACAAAATAGTCCTCATTGGATTTTGATGGAAAAGTATGTCTAAGGATACACTGTGATGCCATCCAGCCACTCAGAACATCGGAAAGGCAACGTTGATACGTTAGATTGACATCTATGTAATGCGAAGGTTGTTATTGTCCTTGTCAGGAACAAAATTCCGACCAGCCCTTCGTTGATTTTCATGTAGCAGGTTCGAACGGGTTGT
Organism: Paragonimus heterotremus; assembly: GCA_013368495.1. NCBI lineage: Eukaryota > Metazoa > Platyhelminthes > Trematoda > Plagiorchiida > Troglotrematidae > Paragonimus > Paragonimus heterotremus. The sequence continues at coordinate 16,433 of LUCH01018154.1, forward strand.
AGTTAGTGCTGAAGCTCTACTGAAGTGATGTAACACTTGATACATCCACAGACTAAATCATGGTGGATCAGTCGATCACCACTCTCCTTTCTGTGTGAATGCATTGAGTCACCATTGCATCACGATGGACAGATATGTGAACCATGAGTGGTGTCTAAACTGAAACTGATCCCGACCGTAGTCGAGAACATAATCGCATTTGGCGGGATCATAGTTGTTTTTTAATCTGGAACTACGTGAGATACGCTCATAGCCGAATACAAAAACTACGACCCGTTTGGATCAGTTCAACCGTAACTATGCTGGTTGAACTTGTAACACCCGGCCTGTCTCGCGTTGTAGTGTGACCAAACAACGAAGTGGTTGTGTACTGCTGTGGCTACCTGAGAGGAAGGGAATGAGCAAGTCCGTTGTCGAATATCAGTCATGTTCCGGCGGGCAATCATTTTTAGAAGACAGTGTATGTCAGCTAATGTTGATAAAAACGCAACTTTGCAAGCAGTCCATAAAATGTTCTCTTTTTTAGCCTAGCATGTTGGTTGCTAGAATTGCAACTAATCTGTCTTCATTAGTTAGTGGTCAGGATCAGTGAGTCGTGAGTGTTGTCCAGATCCACTTAGATGTCTACCCCATACGAACCAGCCAGCTTATTGGTTAGGTGTTTCGTTTTGTATCCTGCGCATTCGCGCTCAGGCTAACCTTCAAAATGTTTGCGGGCGTATTTATTTTTATTGTTGCATGCCGGCAACCTTGTTTCATCTTCAACTGAGGTCAATTCTGATTTGTTAAATTTTTGTGCTCCATAAGAATCGACAGTGGACGTTTGGTCGTACAGATGTACTCGTCGGTACTCTGCTTTTGTATGAATGAATTCTGTTAGTCTGACAACAGTTTCCCAAAATTCATTGAATGACGTCTGCAGTAATTCACACATTTTCCCCTCTGTATATTCGAGTGTTCATTAAGCTTCGCATTTAGATTGCAAACGTTTCGGTACCAAAGAAGGTGCGAAAACATTTGCAGCTTAACTGCCAGGCCCGGTGAAAAGTCAAATATCCAGACGAGCAACTGGAACTACCACCTCCACCAAAGTTATAAAAGAGCTTTTTCCAGTAAGAGCAAAAACATCGTCACTAGTCAGTCACAACATTCAGTTTCGTGCTTCCAGTGATGATGAAAATCAAACTTGACAAGGTAATATTTCATGCTGAACTTCACCCGCATTTGATCACAGCCTTCACATTCAGATAGACTTTTCACTCACTCTTTCAAAAAGAGGCGCGATACTCCGGTCTTGTTAGAGCTCCTCGGTAGTGTACGTCCTTACCACGGCTAGGACTAGAACTCTGACCTCGCTTTCATGATCCAACTGTATTCATCTCTGAGCCACTGACCTCATATTAGGCTCGACTGAATTATCATATCTGGACGTCCAGCCACTTTCCTTTGTGAGTAATGATCAGCTTGCCCAATCGACTGGATAGAATACAGTTACTGTCT
>LUCH01018155.1:0-17994 GCA_013368495.1 Paragonimus heterotremus
TTTAACACATGATATTGCGTCCTTTTTCTTATTCCCACGGGCCTCCATAATGCGAGAAATATTTTCGCGGTGAATGGGGGCTAAAAACCGCATATTGGCCGAGCGATTAGTGAGATTTTAAAGTTTGTGATGTTTTCCATCAGTCATTAAGGTCCCGTGCTGGAGCCTGCTCAATTCTTTGCCGGATTATGGCACTTCCCTCCATCATTCGCCCAAACTTAATTACTTCAACATTTTTTTCGATTGAAATTTCGTCAAAAACCGCGAAGTACCCCGGAGGTGAACTTACACGTATGTCCCGGCGTGACCTCGATATATTTGAAACGTCGTCTTTACCCAACCTCATAAAATCTCAATGAATGTAACATCTCATTTTTTGGACTGAATTTGTGAAACGGACGAACGACCTTCTTTCCACATTTGTAACTCGAGCGTTGTAAACTGTAACTATTTCCCCTCTGATTACGCCATTATTTGTGAACGGATTTCATGCTTGTCTTGTTATATATCCATTTGTTGTTTTGTACCGCATATAACAATCTGTCATGATCGCGCACATCCGAGCATGTTTCTCACAGATGCCTTGATATATGTATATATTATTAATTAATTATTACTAATATTATTATATGTATATGATTTACTTTACTTCATATGGAATATGTTATGTATATACATATATTTAACATATCCTATGTACCAGACATATTTCCATATCTACATGTTATATGTTGTATATATGTATGTATATGTGATATTCCATGTACCGTGCGTACATATGTATACATACACATATATGTCTGTATGCATGTATATATTTATATTACATTCATTTCATATACTTTATAATTTATGGAATATTTTATATATAAGACTTATTCCATATACCATACGTATATATGTTTTTATACACATATATGTACGTGTGTATGCACACATATTTGTGCAGTTCAGTTTGCAGGACGAAACGGCTTTAGTCAGAAATTGTGCAGTTTCCCTGACGCACCGCTCTCTGGACCTCTCCCCTATTATCTCTGCATGAGAGGCACGAATCCCCAAGAAGTTCTGTATATATCCTGCCGGTCTTGAAGTAAGACCGAAGGTCTCTAATTTAAGGAGTAACAATCGGTGGTTTATGGAACCGAATGCCTTTCTGATGTTCAAGTAACAAACCTCAACTTTCTGCCTCTTATCCAGCCTTTCTATGATATCATCAAGGAAGTTAATCAGATTGATGAGACAAGACCTATGTTGGCCTGCAGAGAATCCTATTTTCGGCATGGTGTCTCGCAATCAACACCGTGGTGAGTGGCTCCTGTGAAGCGTCCCTGAGATATCTTAGCATAGTTGAATAAATACAGTGAAGCCCCGCTGCCTTGTTCACATCTAGTTTATCCAGTCTACCTTTAACCTTCAATAACATTGTCATCAGCACCAAAAATGCTACTCAGTCCTCTCTTAATGGCCTCTTTGGCCTAGACATAGCTTGTGATAGCTCCAGGGTTCTTATGATGGTTCTTCGCCAGATTCATTTCAGACTTTTTCTTGCATTAATTTTGTACTTCAGAATATCTCTTCCTATCCGCCTTATACCGATAAAACTTGATGTGCTAATTCTGTAAACGCATAGGAGAAGGAACATCGTTCTGCTATCTGTCATTAAACAGTTGAATCGTTGAATATTTCCCACTTTGAACTCCTCTACTTGGCGCTGCCCGTAATGCTGCGCCATTAACAATAGAACATCCCACCCTTTCCTCCAACGTGTCCATATAACCTGTGAATCAAATATCCCGGAGGGTAAATATAATGGACGAGCATATCCAGGTCTCGGTGAATGCAACGATATCCTCCCCTTCTATACAAGTATACGTACACATATAGATGTATAAATATATTACAAGGGTATAACATGATTTGAGTTATACTATTACATCCTATATACCTTGTCCAACTGCAGATAGACGCACGCGTTTATCTGTCTGGCATGCCCACAGAGGAAAATAAAAATGAAAAATAAGCTTAGTCCAGGAGACCATTTTGTGGGTGACCCTGAATTGGCCGCGGGTTCTTTCGCCTGTCATTTAAAAGCGCCGTTCCTTTTTCCTCTGTTCATCTGTCGGTTACGTTGTATGTCCACGTTGTTGCGGTCCACGCAGGTGTGCACCAGCCGAGACTCTCTGTAGTTGTCACACGACTAGTGGTCTCATCAGAAGCATTGACTGCAATGCAACCAGTGCATGTTGCCTTCATACAGACCCACAGTGTCTTCCTTCTGGAAGCATATCTGACATACGTTAAGGTCTACGGGTTTTAAGGCACGCTTACGCTCAAAACTTCCTCAAACTTAAATTTTGATCTGCTTCAACGAACCCTTGGCAACTCGTCTGATGCGAGTTGTTTCCATGAGACTTCTGATTGTCTCAATCTCCGGCACTTCCTGGTCCATCATACAACATTCAAAGTTATACTCTTAGCGTTAAATAGAGGGGAACTTTAATGCTACCACGGAAGCTACGGGCATGTGGCTTAACTCGTCAGACACGTATGGAATCTTGCTTGTGGAAGGTACCTAGATAGCGTCCCATGGCTCCCGTGCCATGGAGAAAATGCTGCAGCCTGGGATGTTAGAGTTCATTATCAATTTTGTCCTGACCACTGGCACCCGGCTCGTAGTTACCCCTTCCGGGTCGGAAGAGAACGACTCATATCACCCGCTACCGCTGTTTACTGTTTTCTCCGGCCATAAGTTTTCGGAAGATATTCGGCCGTATAAAACCGTATGAGATAGGCTAGGTCAACTGTGGTCAGCTTTGATTCGGGCACTTTCCAATCCCTATCCTCCGCTAACAACGGTTTATACGGACTCAGTCGTGTCGTTCCAACTACAGAATACATTGTGATAGTTGCACTTAGTGCGGTTCCTCTACTAAACTACTCACATCTAATTGACCTTGGGCAGTGCAGTCGTGTCAGTCGGTTTATCTCGCCCCACTGTGCATCCGTTCTGCACAAAATTGCGTGAGATGATTATATTTATTGCACTGTCGTCATTCACAGACGCATATTTCGTAATATAAAACTAGAAAAATGAACCATGTCAAGTCTTGACATTGCACAAAACCAGAGTAAAAGAACGGGTGAGCAAAAGCAACCAAAGCGGACTTTATAATGACCAGTAATCACCTCCCCAAAACAGGCATGTTTGAAGTGGTGTTTTACTTAGTCATGCACTGCGTGTGCACTGGTCATTCTGGTTGCCATACTGTGTGGCCACCCTCGCAAACAGGTCAAGCTTGTGCCTCGTTCTATGCACCCCAATGGGTAAACGGCACGCTTCTAGCTGCGGCCCATTAGCAGCGACCTACTCTGGTACGCGCTGCGTGAATAGACTTGAAGTGTTAGCTTGAACGGCATACCCGAGCTCAAAAACTCCGTAAGTAGCTATACACACATGCACACGCATATGTACGCCTTATTAAGGCCAGTGGACTGCTGGTGAGTCTGTTTCAGCCGGCACAATTGGCATACGTAACGACTGCTACTTTGCCGTGGCATTTCCGCCGTCGTGTTGGCGTGCCTTGTTCCTACGGTAGGTCTCTCAGTGGCACTTGTCAAGTTCATGGCAGAAAAAGTTCAAATTACCAACAGGTGCCCGTCCGAATGTACCTGCCAACTGGCTCAACTTCACTGAGGCGCAGCTGAATGGATGTCTTATTTGTTCAGCCGGTATAGGTTGAATGGGACCAAATAGGCCGCTGAGGTAAATGAGCACGGATTCCAACGTTGGAGGGTCAAACTGACTAAATGTGACCGATGACATATCTGGCACAACTTTTTTAACTCGAATTTCATTGCATACGTTACTGATGACAGCAGTTAGAAATCTGAAAGTTGGGGGATCAGACAAATGCCTTTTGACTGCTGGCTACATACACTATGGATTCCATAGAGTATGTAGCCAGCAGTCAAAAGGCATTGGTCTGATCCCCTATCATCATCTAATGGAAGGGATTCACTGCCAGCATGTACTATTATGAAACGCAGACTACTGTCAAAATACAATAGCGTTGTATAAAAACATGCACTTACCGGCAAGTGAAAGTGGCGGGTAGATGATGACTTTAGGCCGTTTCAGTGAATGATACAATCCACACACCGTATTGCACGAAGATAGCGTATCTTATGTATAACTGGTGTTGCTGTTTACACCTCGCCAGACGCGTCGCCTCCAGTCACGCAAACGAGTGTCCAATACACGTGAACTCCATTGGGGGACGCAAAAGCGGGTACTAAATGTGCGACCCAAATAAAAAATGGGTCAGAACGTCGTGGGCCGACTAATGGGTCCTCGACCGATCGATTGCAAAGGCCACCTCGAATGAGAAAATTCCCAGAAATTGATTAAAGAACTAGAATATGGAAGAAGAATGTCTTATTCTGACATTTAGAAATGAGCAGGGCTCTGACTGAATAAGAGTGAGGGAAACGGTTACAGTAGCTGGAGTAAGAATAAAAATGGTCAAAACAGTTTATTCTTAGGGAAGAACAATGAAAACTACGGCCACCCTTCAACACTCATTATTCAAAGCATACCTAGTAGCACGATCGTTCCCTGAGTGATCCCTGGAAGTTATTAAGAAACACTTTTGGAAAAATTGCACGCACCCTTATAATACGATTTAATGAAATACCAATTAAACTTCCAGTGCATGAACTGTCCAACCACAATTATCGCCATCGTCTGCTTTCAGCGAACGGGCATTGGAGTTCATAACTCTTGTAAGTCTTCAAAAAACCATAATGGTGAAACAATATTGATATTTTAAAAAACAGAATGGGGACAGTTAACAATTGGTTCAACGTTCGGCCATATCTGCAACAGGTTCTTATTCTTTCCGTGCCTTGTAACTTGCAAGAAAACAAGTATTTAACACGCATTAGAAGTAGAATATCTTGGCTAGTGAACAAGGTAAAACAATAACTCATTTCAAAAATCTGGTAGAGAACTTACGGGTGTTTCATAAACTGATGGTTTCATCCACGCACATGACGCATAACAAATTGTTCGACCGCCCTGGAAAAAATGGTCAGCCACATAAACATTTATAACAGTAAATACATATATACCAACAGCAATATTTATATCATCCACATTGTCATTACGTTAAGTGGTAAACTTTCATGATGTGATTGCCAGAACATCCGCATTTTTGTCGTCAGTTTCTTTCAATACTCTCAGTTTAGCCTTCTGGATCCATCTTTGAATGGTGCGCTTGACGTCTGCGTGCGAGACGCCAGGATATCCCTTCTTCATGACGGATTTTGCATTGGAGAAATGATGGCTGGTTTTACTGTTACGTACCAACAATGGCTGTAGCCAACAGTATACAAACAATCGAGGCGCCGTTGTTTACTCCCTCCCAGTTGATGTTTTTCGCAACATCATCAGCCATCAGAGTTTTCATCACATTTCTGGTGCATTCACCCATTGATGTCTCACCGATAATAGTGAGAAAGATCAACTTGGTACAATGAATTAGAACAATGAAAAGTACCAATTGGTTGTATAATGCAGTATCTTCCAACTCGATGTTCAGCGGTTGCATATCCTCTACGGTTTGCATGGAGAAGCGCACGGGAAACAGCTGGGGTATTGATGGGCCGGCAGCAGCGTGCTGAAATCGCAAAGCAATCACTTCCCACCGTAGGGCGTGCGATTCCTCACGCATCCTCATATTCTGCATGACAGCGTTTTCCATTTCACCTGTCAAATAAAATAACCACTGTTTATGGAGACTCAATTTTCAACGCTCTCATTCCTTTCACCATTCCATTCGTTCATGCTGCATTTGTACGTGCCGCTGGCGTAGTAATGATGGTGGAGCTAAATACTCCTCACATTAAATAACATTTCACACGCCTTGAAGCGATGGGGTTTGCAAAACTTGGTAGATTTTCCAATAACCCCAGCGTACACCGCTTTGAATGTGGTCATGGTTAGGACATATTCTGCAACGGGGGTGGAGGTGGGGGAATAGTTGATGTCGACGGAATAAACCGTCGGTTTGCGCTTCTCCTCCAATTCGTAAGTAAAATCGGAATGGACGATTGGTTGCCTGCAGGTTGTATACAATATGAGATCATCTTACCGCTTGCGTTTGCCAGCGTGATCCATTATGTCCGTGGCATCAGACGATGGTATGTCTGATGGTTGTTCTAGGACCCGCTGGTACTCGTATGCCAAATGCAAATCATCTGGAAAATGAGAGGAGAATTGGTAAGTGATACCTGTTGCACGGTGCATTTTGACTTTGTAGGGCTTAGAACCGGTGGGTGCTGCCAGACCGTCCAACAACAACCTACGGTGCTTCGCTGACGCAAGTCCGGGCCACAGTGCAAAACCCGGTCGCGTCATCCATGAATTATGAATGGTCCCCACTCTCTCATCCTCGAACTCAATAACTTGACACTCCTGAAAAGTGAACGGCTGATTAGCGGAAGCGCTGCGTAAGTGGTGATAAAAATGGCGGGAGTTAGCATGTATTTTCTCCACGTATGCATGGTAGGGTAAAGCACGGAACTGTTTTTAAAAAGCAACAATAACTCTTTACACCGAATGCTAGTACGGTCCACCCAACAAGTGGATGTGTACATATGGGAGCAAAAAATTGTACAGCCTGGTAAATGGGAAAAATTTGTCAAGGAAATCACAACGCATTGCAAACCGTTGGATGCAAATGCGTCTTCCGGCAACACTGCTTATCACTGCAGGTAGTCCATCCACCAAGACGGGATTGTTCGGTTTTTCAGCACTGTACAAAACGTCTTCGTGTATGAACTGACCTTTTATGCTGGGTTCAGTAGGAATGATTATTGACTGCACATCATTCAATACTCCACTACTTTCTTGCAGCGGTACTCACCTCCTCTGGATTATGCGTCGAAAAGTCTGTGCGGCTGACAGATTGGGAGCTCGCACGAACCCGCGTAAGGTTCTCATGTACGACCCAAATGGAAACGTTGAATAGGAGTCTAGAGGACCATGCATTCTGACGTCTGCACAGAGATGGGTGATACGGTGAAGGTGGAACACCAGCCCGCACTCACCATAGAGACCAACGAACTGAACCTACGTTTTTTGTAACATTGATTTCACACAATCAACATAGTGCAAACACCACTTCGGGCAGCAGGTTAAGTAGATGCAGGCGGAAAAGTTAGGGAGGTTTTCATATATTTTGTCCTCCGCTATTCCTTTCGAAGCCACAGGACCGATGTACAGTAGGAACTGACGAAATTCCGTAACCTTCCTACGGTCGCATTCCACAAGGGACCGACATTTCCTAAGGAACTCTACTGTAAAGATACCTTGAGGTTTGTTTATTCTGCTGTTCAGCAGAGTTGTCTGGGATGATCCCAGACGAATTCTGTTTTTCTTTGGACCCCCTCTCCACAGGTTCAAGAGAGTACGTGCACCCAACGGCAACTTTGGCAATATTTCCGTCAAGTCACAGAACATGATGCCGGCGGATTTCAAAGGAAAACGAGCTTCAGCAGCGATCAAGCGAACAATATCCGTGGATGTTCTATTCTCTTTGTTGGTACCGATGAAGTTGTTGGCTGACACGATGACGATAGTAGTGTTTCATGACGTGGTCATCTACCTGCATCCTGCACCACACAACTGTTCCCTGTGGTCACTACTGGATTGACCGCTGACTTAGGGGACTGCAGAATGGAAACCGCGGACCCTCCTTCTGCAGGCAAAATTTCTTCAACAGTTTCCACAAAACACGGAATGGTTTCAAGGGACTTTCATAAACGTTGGTCACTTTATATCGCAACGGTAACTTCCCGAGATAATGTTTCAAAATGGGGGCGTTCGCTTGAGCCTTCCGAACAGCGGTAGCTGTCAGTTTCTCACAGTTACTGCCGGAACCTTCCTCACCAGCCAATTTGGCCAAACGGCGAACGTGAGCACGTGATCATCTACGTTGCATCTTTAACGCTTAAGCGTCTATTTCATACATAACGAAGGAGACAAGATGGCTGAAATTATTCACTTGGCGCCCAAAACATTTAAGTACAATGCTTCGGTTAAACAAATTCGACAGGAGCGGCGTGAGTGCTCCTAAATGTTTTGAAACAGGAAAACTGTTTGTCTTATTTTTTTATTAGCAATTACGCGAGCAAAATTACATAAAAGAAATACATCTCATGTATGTTTTCTCCGGAACACCCGAAGATCATTCAGAGAACGACTGTGTTCCAGTGTGCTACTAAGGATGGCAATCTCAAAATGGTGTAACATACCTTAACAAAATCAACAGTTAGTGTAATTCGATTTAGTCGGATTAGTCCAGCGACAGTGTTTGTCACGTGGTCCAACTGTCAAGGCTTCAACCAGTAGCATTTGGCTAACGTTTTGCTGTCATGTGCTAGCACGACTTGGTCCAACCGGAATGGGCCAGGGCGTAGAGGAGGAATGCATCGCTGTTTCGGTCTGTACTTAGTTCTGCCCAGCCCCGTTTGCCACATGCACACTTTCCATGGGTTCGGGTTTGTATGAGGCCTTGACATGTCAGTGAGTCAATCATTGTCAATTCGAACCCGTCGCTTTTTCCAATATAGGTTATTCCAGGATATTCAGCTTGTACACAACTTGGGATCTATTAGCCTTACTGTGGAACTATGTCGGCTTGTCGCCCAACAACTCTGGTCAACAGTTGAAGCGAGCAATGTTCCCTTATCCGTTTCGTTCTTGTTGTCTCTTTCATGTGTACCATTCACGTGAACCGTCCGGATTTCTCATCTGCGAGCGTCTGTTTGGGGATCCTCATGGCTTCATCAAGTTTGTTTATCTTTTATTTCATTTGACCCGTGGAATCGACTCAAAATGCATATGACGAAATTCATGCGTTCACACTGTAACCGGGATGGGCGAAAACAGATCGTCCGGTAAGTTTAGCTAATTACTCTGACGCCTTCATTTCTCTACATTACGTTTACTCTGAGGCGACCCTGTTGTCAATGGTTATGTCACAGATGTTCGCTTTTCGGAGGTTACACATTCCGCCCTTGCTATGACAACAATTCAGACGCAAAATCGGAACCCCGCCACACTGTCAGTCTTTCCATCGAACCTTAAGCCGGTATCCACATCCGGCTATGAGTCTCATGATTGTAGTAACCTGATACTCTGTCAATACTTGTTTAAGTGTCACCAGTGCCACCTGATAGATGCAGTCTGCTTGCTTGGTACGCTCAACCACATGTGCGTGTATAGATCGGCTGTCTCAGATGTCTATCGCATCTGCGACTCTATACTGTCCACACACTCGACCAAGACAGATTTCGGACCTATCCACATGGTATGGCAAGCAGGGAGCCATTCACACAACAAACGCCATCCACCTGAGATCCGGTCTGTGGACGTTGTCCTCCTCTCGTACTGCCTGGGCCTATTGTTTCCTCGCAACTGTCATTTGTCAGTAAGTTCTCGCTTTCACTGTTGTCGCGGTACATGTTTGCATGAGGCAACCCGCTTTGTTGTTTTTGATCCACGAAGCCTGTTCATCTCAATTGTCCTTTGGATATAGTCCGATCTATCCGGAGTCCGCAGCTCTCGGTGATCCAGTTGAACTCACCTTAATGTCGCGAAACGCGAAATGTATAACAGTGACTGATTGTTAACACTTTGTTACACTTGATACACCCAAGTTCAAATTCGTGTCTACCAGTTCCAGTGGTCTGGTTCTATCCGCTGCCAAAGACGCTTGAAGTTCGTGTCGGTAAAGGTCACATTTTCTTGCAGGTGAGAGTCGGTGTCTACCGCCGTTACTATGTTGATCACACTCAGATATGTACAATGGTAACGTGGGAAAGAAGAAATAGCGATGTTCTAGGAGTATCAAACAAACTAACTTCATAGGTGAGCTGTGAATTGGCAAGAGGTCTATTTCTGACCGTTCATTGTCGCGTCAATCGCTTAACTACTTGGGCGATGATAGCCGTCGGACGAACAACATGAATATCAATTTGTCACATTTGATATTTGAAATTGTCACATGATTACGCCAGGCAATTTGGTGTGGAACGGCGGTTAAGCGTGAGTTGCGTGACGAGGGTGGGTCACGTTAGTCATTGTGTCCAAAAATATGCATCCTGACTGTTTGACCGATTGCCCAGTTGTGCCACTACGACTTTCGATTGCGTTACTCATTCTACAGGCCACAAACTCACCATTGTTGACTGACGCGGCTTGACAACCCAGAGATCAATTTGGATATCTAGTTGTTCGTCGCGATATTGTGCCAAGTTGGTTTCGTCTTCGTTTGCTTAACACCTGTGACATTCCGGATCAGAATGTAATTGGCCCGATGAGAAATGGACGAAAGCAAACGGTCCCTCATACAATCTCCTGTTTCTGATAGACTGATCGAATTCAGTTGAAACGTTAAAAATGAATTTGTTTTCACTGTAAACATCTGTCGGTCTATTGTCAGAGGTTAGTGATTTTCAGTTTAGTTTAAGAGCGTTCATAGGATGCAAATAAGCCTAGTAGAACGTACCTTAAGACAGTGTATCAAAATTACACCGGTTATTCATCACGGACGTCGTTGCACATCAGCGTAAGCAGCCGGATTATTGTGCAACTCGTGTTTCATCCTCATAACGTTCAAACATTTTCCGAGAGCAACCGGTACTCCCATTTCTTAGACGTGGTCTCAAGATAATTTATCACGCGGCTGATGGCTACCTGTTATTAGCGCTGATCATGAGTTGACATTGGGCATGTCAGTGAAGCACGGCCTCTGTTGTTCTATCATATTTTCACATAAACACAGTGGACAGTGTGATTGCCCTTCACTCGCACTGAATACTAAGCCAGGTTGGTCGTGTGGTGTGACCTGGTCGGACCACGTTGAAGACGAAACAAGATGCACTTGCAACATTCATGGATGGGGTGAAGTGCTCATCGTCGGTAAAGGCCTTTGTTCCTGGTCTCAGTTCATCTGATTCATTCAAGCGCCTTTGCCAGTTATACCGACAGACGTGCGGGAAGAGTGCACATTCGGGTTACGTCCGTCCTTTGTTTGTGTAGGCGTTGGAAGCGAGAATATCTTGGGTGTTACGACCAAACCAGCACCTCCACCGCCAATCCAGTCTTCCGCTGAACGTCACTACGCCCTTTGCCCTAGTCTGTAGCTTCCGCCCATTCAGTCTACCTATGTTACGACCATGCTGGATTATCTTCAAGTAATGAGTGTTCGGCCTCACACCAACCGTTCGTCTCGGGGTGTGTGCTGATGTAGAAAAGAATGAATGTGAAATTGTATACCTTTGTTGAGATGAAGTCGTACTCTAAGCAAGCAACATCCGTAGTGACCGCATATCGGGTTTTACTGAAAAGAGCCAATTGTTTTAGCAGGTGAGCTCAGTTACAGCGGTCGGATGTAGACAAATGGCACATCAGTCGTGGATCTCAGATTCACGAGTTGAAAGCAAGTGTAGTTGTATTCATGAGAATTACAATGCCCGTAAAAGCGGTGAATGCTAATCTACCACGTTGCTGAAAATGTTGGGAACAGGATGTAACACGACGCTCGGTAATCGTCTCACTTAGGTAGCTTTGCCGCAGTTGTGAATAAACTAATACAATAAGGTTGATTACCCCGATCGTTTCAATCGTTGCTGAATGTTTCACTCACTTCCCTTGTCGCATTCAACACATAATGCGTCAGGACTGAGCGCCATCCGGCATTGAACTGTAATCCTTGGTAGTTTCCTGTTTTCACATAAATATTATGCGTCTCCATCAAGCCACCTGAAACAGACATAACATGCTACTCCGTTTTGTCCGCGCTCTCCAACTAGCCATTTTTCATCTTCACGTAAGGATGGACACAATTTGACCTCCTATGAACCCCTTGTGTGATGAGTCGTCCTCCATCACTTTATCAAACGGTCGTACCTAAGACCACGACGTGGTTCAGTATCAGACATTAAACGTCAACAGACCCATGCTTGAAGACCTAACACTGTTATCCAAATAGCCATCTCAGATAGTGAGTGATGAACACATATACGGTCGATGGAGGTCGTACATTTTACAAACCAATCATGGAACATTCCAGCAGCCACAGCGATGCTCAGCATCAACCAAGTAAACAGTTCCTTGTACGACATTCAGAAAGAGTCTTTTAGATGCTTGGCAATCACTGCTGTCCGCCAACTGCTAGTGATATTCACCGAGCGTTGAGTGGGGATACCTCTCTGCCGAATCTTATGATACAGTCAGGCTTGTTCACACTCCTTGGACCGCCAACAACTTGCCCCCGATGAAATCAAGCCAGGCAGCAATGATCCACCCGGTGGACACACGGTGCAGCGTTAGTGCCATATTCCGAGCGACATGCGAGGCCAAACGGTGTGTATCGAAACTATATCGGTCGTGGTGTCGCCCGCCAATTTAATTCGCAGGGCTCCGTTAGGCCAACTGGCCAGCTTACCGAAAGAGGGCAAATCATGAGATACGGATAACTCGCGCTGGCCAACTCGAAAAACTAACGATCAGTATGAGTTAACAAACTCGCATTGCTTATTGGCCCTATTACGACTGATTTACACACTTTCAACGAAAGGATGCTAACAGTCTTGATATCATAATTTTACTTGTCAGTAGATAATTGCAACAAATTCACAGCTGTTCTTCAACGTTTCGTGTTCTTTCTGAAAATGCATCGATAAACGAGCATTAGTACAAACGTTGATGCCGTGCGGTTTTTATACCAGAACCCCGTTGGCCTGGTGTATGCGCCAGTTTCACCGCCGCGCCGCAATGAGTGGAGGTTGTATTTATGCGGCTGGTCTGTGAAAAAACACCAGGTTTACGAGGGTCAACTCACGTGTTATTCGTCATGCTAAGCGTTGAACGGGTACACTTCTCAAAGTGACGCTGGCCGCATGCGCAGAACAAATCCTCCGCAAAGATGGGGGCGTATACGCACTCCCAGTAGTAACATTGGGGACAGTGGTCGCATCGAACCCAGTTGTCCATGCTTTGTTCTTCGGGTGAAGATACGTACATTCCACATTCACCGTAATCATCGATGGACAACCGCGCATCGTCGATTTCCCGGTTGTAAGCATGTGGCGTCACAAGAATAGTAATAATTTTTCTGTAGGCGTTATCCGTTTCACGGGATTCACCCTGAAGATCTTTCTAGTGGGAAAAATGTCTTTTTTTCGCATATCCTTGTTTTTTAAAACTTGTTTTTGAAAATTTTCAGCTCGAAATTTCATGCATAGTACGTACAGCGCATGAGTTGTAAATTTGAAGTGTTAAGGGAACTACTGAAATAGATCGAATCATTCCCCAAAATTTTGGCGTTGTTGTGACGTTTTTCACCATTTTGGCGAGACCAACTTGTCATTTTTTTGGCTCCCTTTTTCAAGGATTACAAATGCAATCATTGCAATTTTCCAGGTGAAATACGTCATCCTATTGCCTGAGAGTGCTTCATTTTGGCGGCGTTTCCAAGATTTGTTCGAAGTGGAAATATACGACCACACAGTGTTGACATTGCATTTCAACAGGAACACTATCACGTTTGGTAATGAAACATGTATGACAACATTTACAGCTTCCTTATCTATACGATATTTATACTATCTCTGTTTGTTTGCATGATTTCAGTTAGATACTGGTTGATGAAACGTTGCTGTTAGAAATGGTTAAAAATGACGCTATCACATGGTTGTTTGCACCTTCGATGTATATAGAAAGGCGTAAGAAAATGGTATGATGTCCCTTGTCTACAGTCGAGAATCTTTAGAAGTTGATTCTGTTCACTCTACTTTAATGTTTTTAACTGGATCGAGACCGCATGGAGTTCATGCGGAACAATATACGGGAACAAATGAAATCAAGCTGTCTTTCGATCGCCGGGATGTATACTTCTCAGCCAGTCGCACTATGATGTTTAAAACACAGAATATCTGTCACGATGCAGAAAGATGTTCTGATCAATAGGACAATCAACGAAATTGAAGATAGTGATTACCATGTGCCACAAACCCTTCAACTACAAGTTTTCCGTCACCTCCCGCATGTGTTCGTTCTCCAAATTGTACTCGGTAAAGGTGGTTCGGAAAGAGCAGCTACTATTGTGACCAGATACTGCATACTCAGACGCTGATTATAGCTTAAGTCAAGTGAATGCAGCTGTTACTTGTGTGAACGTATACAGCATACGCAGGCGTTATTCATAGCTTAATTGAGTGAAGTTGAAGCACCTGTTAATGCGGACCTATACTGCATACACAAGCGTTCTTCATAGCTTAAGTGAATCAGGTTGATGCACCAGCTAGCGTGAACGCATACTGCGCTGTATGTCTAAGCTTCGCAATTTATACACCCGTTCTGGAAGAGCTGTATGATGGTTCATCATCTATACAGATTGCCTTTACTGACCTACCCTCTGTTTTCTTAAGTTGCGAGCGCTTTCTCTACCTTAACGCTTTCAAGTGGGAGTTATAGAGCGTCTGCTAAACTTTTGCTCTCTTGCTACATAGTATTCTCCATACCTGTTGTGTTCATTATACATATAAACTACTTGTTTATTGTTCGAATCAATACACTCATCGTCCTCACGCGCCTCGGCTTCTGCTTGCACGTGGTCGTTGTTACCTGGAGTTAACCGTGGCAACGGCGGATTTTAGCACGATGGAGGAAATGTATTTGCTGGGATTTCTTTCGTGTGCAAGAGGAACGTTCTTAAAAATATGGCTAACTTAATGCGATGGAACGTATCGTAGATTGTTTTGTAACCTTGTCATTTCTTGATTCCACTGCAATCTGATAACCGTGTCCCAAGTTAGCTGGACCTGAAATCATTTTATGATGACCAGATATTTTTAACTCGTGCACTTCATGTTAGTGTGTGTAAGTGAACTTGTAAGCCGTGTACATCCGCTTCGTCAACCTGTTCTTTTTTATCAGCTGCTTCTGTTGCGTGCAGTTTAAAACTTATTTATGTAACGTACCGTGCTGCCGTGTTGTTGGCGCCACTTTTCCCTTCGATTGTGCAGGTCGTGTGCTCGTCATTCCGGGCCTTTGGCTGACAATTGTTTCTGTTATCTCCTCTTACAGGACTATCCTTTGGACCTTTTACTCCAGAATAACGCTGTCTCTGGTGTCTCCACGTTGCCCAAAGTTGGTATACGAGTGTAAATGCTATAGGAAGCCAGAAAATATGGCTTGCCTGTCACATTTACCATAAGCTCTAATGCACTACTTCTCGGAGAATCGGTCTCATGTTTAACGAACAACTTTTTAGGCAATTTACTTACCACTGTGCAGGGTACATTTCTTGGCGGTTCTCTCTAACTAGTTCATGTCTCTACAGCAGTTGATTGTCAAACATGATAAACGTCTTGCTTTGAAAGCAATAGAAAAATCTACAGAACCTAGTAAATGGACGGATCACGGCACTGGATCAAGATGTTAAAGCCTTCTATGGCTTCCCAGGAGAGTTCTATAGAGTACGCATCACTTGGGATGTGGGTATACAGAAGCAGTTGCCACAATATTCCAGGGAAACGGTTAATCATGCGTAAAATAATACTTATAATTACCTATTGCGGTAGCATGTAGTGAACTAGTGTTCTTCTCAGCGCTTCCTACATCAACCGTGATTCCATTAAGAAAATAATGAACCCGCGAATTCCGTAAAGCAAAAATAACCGTCACACATTTAGTAAAACGCAAATGCCAACTACTCCACATCCAGTACGTTTGCACGCACACTCCCACAATAGATTTCGTTGAAACCGTTCGGCTGCGGCATGCCGGCAGCACGTACGGATCCTACGCATATCACCGAAAAAATGACATTGCACTTCCATCATTTTTTGATGGTCAGCCGTTCTGTACATTATTGTAAGGTGCGATCGAAACTAGTAAGCGCATACAAGTTGAATTTGAATTAGTGACGGAGCGTGATGCTGTGTTGTCGGCGCCTTATTGGTTTTAATTTGTGTTAGTCTTGTGCACGGCTGACTGGGCCTTTGGCTCATGTTTGTTTCCTGTTGTTTCCTTTCTCAGAACTGTTTTTGGAACCCCTACTTTGGATGGGCGCTGTCTCCCAGTGTTTCCACATTGCCCCAGATTTGGTCCGTAGGTGTAACGGACAACCGGAAAAGAAATAGCCAGCTGGTATGTTTACACTATTAATAATCTGTCGATGCCCAGGCGTGTTTATATTCCTTTTGGGCGGCGTACGTTATGGTAGTTTGACTCAGTGTGATGTTATAAAACTCGGCCTCCGTTGGCCATCGTATGCATTAGACGCGGTGGAGAGGGGACGTTTTGTTTGGAAGGATTGTGTATCGTCTGGCTTCAGCTTTTTGTGTGACCGGCTCCTAACTATCGGTTGTTTGACGAGGTTCTAGTGTAAGTTATTCAGTTTGCAATTCCACACACACTGAACACTTGTTATTCTATCCACCAATCCAGGTAGCTAGTCACTGCTTGTAGAGTTGGAGTTTTCTCATTTCTCATTGTATATCAACTACCAATTCGGTCATTTAACTACCGTTTGTAGTAGCAGGCTTTTGTCGTTGCTCTCGTTGTTTACCTGGGCAATCTGAATTCACTCGTAACCCGCGTTAGGTATTGCATACTACGTCGCAGAATCTGATGCCGGCTGAGTTGTACCGTGGCAGAAAGCTGCATTCTTGTGGATGGTCCACAGAGGTTGTCTCTGGGTCGGTCCTGAACGTTGAGGATGTCGTAGCGGAAATGAGATCAGCAACACGTTGGTACGTCCGAAAAATTGTCCGTGCCAGAAACTTGATACAAGTGTTAAGATATCTGAACTCGTGTGGGAATAACCTATCGATGAGTATGCGGTGGCAAACGTTAGTGGTTTGAGCCGACAGGGCCTTTAATGCGAGGTGTGGTCCGTGCTGCTTACGACTGGAAAGATATCCAAGAGATGACTAATAGAACCAGAACTGCCAGAGTCGTTGACCTGTGAATATTAAATTGGGCCAGATGCTGAGTCAGTAGAGCGACCTCAATGCGGCCAGAGGATTCGGGGCCAGGATATGTCGGTAGGGTCGCACCGGCCATTGATTCCCATTGTGGAGTAGGTTAGACTGGCGGACGCTGTTAGGTCAGTGTGCAAGGAGACCAACACAATTTGGGACGATTAAGTTTTCTGCAGGCACCGGATAACCGTAGGACTAAGTAGTGATAATGGCGTGCACAAGAAACGATCTCGAATAGGAAGAAATTTTGCAGTTATGTAACGATACAGATGGCGAATGAAGCGGATGCAAGTGGAAACTACCGAAAACCTAGGAGAGTGTTTAGGATCGAAGGTGTATTTGTGTCTGATGGCGCTGAAGTTGTGGCTGGCCAGATGTGCAGGCTGAGCATGTGTCCATCGTTAGACGCATGACTGGCAAACGAGGCAACCGAATGAGCGATGGTCATAAGGTGATGGATTAATATAGACAGTGAAAATTGATTATTGCAGTATTATCAGTAAAACTGTTCATAACTTGCTGCCGCGTAAAAAAACGTATGACGACAAAACGTTCACCAGTTTGTGATGGCGACCGAAGAAAAAGCGCTGAAGAAAATAATTACTGGAGTTCACCAATTTATAGTGAACCGAAACGGAAGTGCTGAAAGAGAAGTGATTAGTATTTGGGCTCACCAGTTTTTAGTGGACAAGTGAGTCTGCGCTTGAACCCCGTCCACTAACGATTTAAAACTCTTTTCCTGAAGGGCGGTCTTAACGTAGTTCCAACAGGCACCGAACTAGAGAACACAGCGGGGTTTGGAAACAAGCTGTATATTTCCAGCGATGTTTGGAAATATGATTAGTAGAGAGCTCTAGTCTAGTCAGGGAGCTGCATGTAATTGGCAGAACGTGAATATCTCCGTCACCTTTTAGTTAAACAATAATTCATAACCAT
>LUCH01018156.1:0-17813 GCA_013368495.1 Paragonimus heterotremus
TATTATTATTATTATTATTATTATCATTATTATTATTATTATTATTATAGCAGGAACAAAGACTCCACTTTGGCAGCTCTTAAATCCCACAAAATACTGCGTTCAAACTTTTCATAGTGAAATATTCCCACATTTGGAACAAAATCCCACGTGCAACTAGAGCTGGTAAGAAGATACATCGATTCGAACGAAGCTTAGAAACTTTCCTGACATTAAGGAACGTCATAGCTATTTTCAAACTCTGCCTGCCTGAGCAGTATATCGTTGAAAACGGACCTAATACCATCTAAGCACGTGATCTAATCTAATGACATATGATGGTAAATCTATATCACATGATACAACGCCACACACTTCGAACTGATCAAAGCTATGAACTTCACTATTCGAGAAGATTATCAATTTCGAAGCTTATTATTTCTTCAGCATGATAGATCTTGTGAACAGTTATGTCCAAAACTTGCGGCTGAACAACAAAACTATAGCCAACACATGGTAACATCATACACACTCCCGTTTGTAGTAACCAAACCATCCTGGTACACTCTTACTCCATAATAATCACCAGTTGTTTAAAGTTATCGACTACTATGCAATAGCTGTGCACGTTAGAGCAGTTTGGAAAAGATATATATATATATAACTTAGCCTGTTTGCCTCATATGATTACATACAAATATGTTCCTCCTCCTATCCTAATAGACCACCTGACAATCTTAACGTGTTGTTAAACATATTTTCCATTCTACATAACGGCCGTATGTACTAAGTCGACATCGGAATTCGGCTGCAGTCATATGCTAGGAAAAGCTGCGAATCGATCTCTTTTTGCGTTATACGATAACAATTGTTTGTTAGAGATACATATTTCATTAACTAACAAAAAATCGTAAATTTTACATAAAACGTTTGGTCAGAAAATATGAGATTCCATTATTCGTCATATTTCACACGATTATTTTACGTTCTCTTATTTATCACGTAAGTTTGCTTTCCATTCTTGATTCCACGCCAAATTCTAACGCGTGACAACATTTTGTAACCTACGGACAATCAAAATCCCTTATGGTTGGACAATTCGCGAGATCTGCGAAATTCCGTCAATTTTGAGGGAATAACGAAATCCGAAGCAGAAGAACATCCAGTTCTCCGAAAAAATTGGGACCATCCTATCTTTCTTCATCTTCACAGAGGTTTCTACATATTTTCCGGAACCGTCTACATCAAATGGTGGCGACATTCTTCGGCTGTTCATGTTTTCCATCACGAAAAATCTTTTTTCCGTTATGACCTTGAACGTGAAGCCAACGCTAACCATGTGAAGCGAAAATTGATATAACTACCCAGCACTTTTTATCGAACAGTAGAAAGTTTGAGAACTATCGTTTTAAAAGCAAGTGGGCCAACTGCTTCTTCATAAACTGGAATTTTCCTCTATTATTATGTCCGTTTTGTTACTTTATTTCGATAATTTGTGTATTGTACAATTAACAATTACGTGCACGGTGTGTGCTTTACGTTAAAATGTGTGTACCGATCACTCTGATGTGAGCTTGTTTCTCACAGATGCGTTGAGAATATATTATTATTTATCACCGATGGCGCGTCTACGATTTGTGGGATTGGAATCATAAAGCAGGCGACTGAGGAGGTGGTTGTGCTTCAACTCAAAAGAGCTCACAACCAGACACGCATCTCGTCGGACCACATGAAATCATTATCTGCAACATGTGTCGCGAGGACTGATTTGTTGAAACTAACAATGGTTAACCCATTGAACACGTTGTGCACCCCTGCATACATTCCTACACCTTTCGTTCTTCGTACAAGGATAATAAATCTGCAGGGTTTTCTGGAAAACATATCACCTTACCCTGTCGTACTTCAAAGCAGTTTTTGATTTACGGCTCTTCCCACGAACGTAAATAACGCCCACCTCGTCCATGTACCTCTGAAGACACTCCTGGAACTGTGAGACAGTGCGAAATTCACGATCCTCAAACATCTCCTTGAAAGTCGCAATATAATCCCCACAAAGCAAAAACTGCATGGACGAAAATAAACTATTCAACAGAGGAGAAAATAAAGGAAAAAATTAAAAATAACTCCATCATTCCGGTGTTCATATTGTCACACGCAATCAACCACGACAATAGCAGCTGTATCGAATTTCCAAAAATTCACACGACAAGCTCGTTTTTAATTGTCGGTCAGATAAAACAAACACGAGTTCATTACGCATATTTCGGCGATTTCAATTTCTGCACCGGATTTTTTCGGTAAAATAATTTACCTAAACAGGACAGCTGAAATATCTTGGTCTGACTTTTGCATTCAAGCACAAGATGGAAATTAGGGTTCTAATGAGATTAGTCAAGATTAACGGGGGAATATTCTTTCCTCACAGTTTTCTATGGAGAGTTTTGTATGCCAGTCAAGTACACCGTCAACACCGGTCATCATAAATCAGGCCTGATGGCTTACCAGGGTAAACAGGTCGTTACGAATGGGCATATGCATAGTATGTGGAAAAAGTATATATGTGCGTCATAATCCCGTTTTTTCTTTCTGTTTCTGTTCCAAGTAAAACTCTGTATAAGTTTATTCCACTAAATTTACTATAGAGTTCAATTTCATGTTGTCCAACATTCTGAGCAATGTGTGCAAAATAATGCACATTACTAAAATGATGTGATTTCCTGAATGTGCGGTGATGTGAGTGAACGGTGGTTACGCAATAAACTGTTTCGGACAAGCTGTTTCCAATGACAGCGTGATAGTAGGGACGGTTACATACGTCACAACATACACGTTATATGCTGCTGAGGGCTAAATGTTCTGCGGACCACAGCCAAACAAATCAACAGAAGTTTCATAAAGTTTGAAAATAAATATCATGTTTGATGATGCGAGGAAGCTGTTCAAGCCCCTTTTAAAACGCTGATTGTTGTTACTGGCTCTGATTTCGTTCAGAAGTCTATTCCAAATGTAGGAATGTTTTACAATGAAGAAGTTAGCGTATTTCTTTTTCCGGGTTGTCAAGGTTTGCAAATTGGAACCCTTAGACTATATGGGATGCTGTGTTGGAACTGAACGGGGAAAGCTGCGATGATGGCATCCGAGGGCGTGCGTTCTCTCCGACTGCGCTTTCTTTTGCTGACGGTCTTCAAGGTTTTCTTATCATTTGCCGCCTTGTACCGCCTGTAATAATCTGTCATGATGAGGCACATCCGAACGTGTCCCTCACAAATGCATTGAGAAATATATATAACTGTTATTATTAACAAACTGGCACACTATCCTCGACCGATTCGCTGGCGCATTGACGGCCTACAAAGGCAGATTCCATGCCGTTCGCCCATCATCAAAGCACTGGTGTGATCAGCCACTCTGAAATAGACACCATGCTCCCAAACACCGTTTATCGAGTAACCTATCCAGTAGAAGGTGGACCTGGCACCTGCTTAACGCAACTGATCTTGGCTAGCAAGCCTTGTCGCGGTCAAAGATGTTACTTCAATCCCAAAGCGACACCTTCTCATAGCGGTCAGTGCAATGCGTCGTTCTTGTCGCCCTTTGTAGCTTCGTCGATCCAGCAGCGTGTGCACATTCCATGCTCCAACAAGGAGTGCCTAGATTTATTGGCTTGCTTCAGATTTGTTTTTGGGTCACAGGAAATTGGGAGAGCATTATCTGCTTGAGGATTCATCTTGAGGGGCAATATGAGGATGTGTTTCTGGCGATGGCATAATTTCACATATCCCCCCTGTCATGTGCAGCAGACAAGGCAAGCCGGTTTAACCCGCAGGACGGCCCCTGCAATATTGTATTTGGTTTATGTTGTATATTGATGGATTCCATGGGCTTAGGATATTGCCAGAACGCCCAGACCTAGACAGGAGAGCAATTAGGGCCCTCAACCAGAGCATCTGGTTCAAAAACCTGTATCACGAGCAACAGCTGCCGCGCACACACACACGCGGTTGCATCAACCACCTAGAACAAGCCCAACGGTCACATATCAAGAGATTCGGAACTCACACAAGAACAAGCAGACAAACCTATCACGACCGCATAAAACCAGACCAGGCAAAACAACCACCAAGCTTGGCCAAAACATAACACACTGGCACCATCCACGACGAACGTATCTTACTTTTGTCTCCCTGTTTCCGTTTGGCCACTCCGAAATTGTTGAACTTGCAAGAACCGAATTCACAGTCAGCACAACTAACGGGATCAAAACGGCTTATCAGCTTGGCCGACACGCTAAGGTAGCAGGAAAGGTCAGACAATGCTTGCTTATACGCACTGATACATACACAATCCGCAATTTGAAACTCACCTGTACATGGCACATCTGCATTTGTGTGGGCCTGTACCCATCGAGTCGCTGATCTAGCGTAACTCGTGTCCAGCGTAACCAGTTAACAACAATGGGACAGATGTTCCCGATATGTCTGTGTTAGATGCAAGTCAACAAACACTTCTACATTTACTGGACTACAGAAACCAGATAATCGCTAGGGAATCCCGATCCACTGATCTATTTCTGTTTATTTCTGGCGCCGTTTACAACAAGTGATCGCGAAGTCCCTCGACAGTTCATTTAGATTGTAAAATGCAGTTTGAAGAGCAAACAGAATTTCTGTCCAAAGATATATTGCCCAAAACGCAACGGTAGCAAAATAACCAAATAGGACAGGGGTACGGGAGGATGAAAAAGTTACGGTTGAATGCAGTTTACCTCGTTGCTCGCCTGACTGTCCG
The DNA here is from genome assembly GCA_013368495.1 of Paragonimus heterotremus. Lineage (NCBI taxonomy): Eukaryota > Metazoa > Platyhelminthes > Trematoda > Plagiorchiida > Troglotrematidae > Paragonimus > Paragonimus heterotremus. Next base: position 4,771 of record LUCH01018156.1, read on the forward strand.
TCAACTCAGGTTCTCAGTGCACGACGTTGACATAACGGCCTGAAAAGTGAACAAAACAACCATGTGAAAATTACTACTTCTAATTAAATCTGTACGCGTTTACCAGTTTCCATCGAGCGTTACAAGGCCTACTTCCTGTCGCGATCTTGAACTATTTGAAACATGGGCCCATGCATAACCTTGGAGTAGGTATATTGATGTTAGATCACACCTTCTGGAATGAATCTGTGAAACTCCACGAACTATTTTACGCCCAAATGAATGGGTCAAAGATCTGCCAATCGCAATAGTGTTATGCCTGATCACACTATTATCGCTGACAGATTTCACATTTGCGATATTGCAGAATTACTGATGAGCGGTCTGGGATATGGTTAATTTCCAGTTGAAACTTATCCACAGTTGAGCACAGCTGTTGCTTCCCCATAGATTTTCAGCCTTCCCCGTTCATATGAAGGCGACACTCGAGTCTAGTGCTTCTTTTAGAAAGGGGCCGGCTGGGAAGTCTATGGAATTTGGCGGCTGTGATCACTTATGGGTGACGGTCAACTTGAGATATCACAATTGTTTTTTTGCACCGCCAGTGGTGTTCTGCAACGATCGCGCCCATCCTACCGTGTTTTTCACAGATGCGTTGACAAATATATATTATTAGTATTACTATTACTAGGAATCAGTTCATTTTATTTCCACTAAACTTGCTTCTTTTCGCATCTAACCTATATATAAATATCGTTCAGGTCCATCACGCTTGCATTAATTACAATGTGAGGATGTACCAAAGTGTCTGGATAATTGCAAACTAACTTAAACGTGTGGGAAAGTGAAAATATGGATATAAACCTTTTTTTCTGAGTACTTGTGTATCCTAAGTACACACCTACGACAGAGCAATCCCGCTGGATGTAATGGTAGTCATCCGTTCTATAATCTCCAGTAATCCGAATAATGCGTACCCCATGCTGCATACAAAAATAATAGTGCATATTTGACAGCTGTTTCGTGGGTGTACAAACATATGAAACAGTAGATGTGAGTGAAAATATGTGACAGAAATATGAAAAATGTTTCAACCAAGCTGGTTTCTAGAAGCCTGGTAGCGGAAACGAACTTGCGTGGCACTTGGGGCTGGAGACTGGGTGGTAGCTGGGTCACATTCAAAAAATCCATCACACGGTGTGCAACATTTAAAAACAGGCAGTCCGATTGACAGGGTAATACGGTTGGCTCAGCCCTTTTTAAAATTCCGGATTTTGTCAGTTTCCTGAATTTCGCAATAAAGAGGTTTGTGCGTGACTCTTCCGAACCGCCAGGGTCAGAAAAGTGGAAGGTTTACTTCTCAGTCCATATGCGGTTCTATGTTGTAAGCGGACGATACATGCTGTAGCAAAGACGTTCGGTTGTTTAAGTTTATACAGGAACATAAGGTGCAGCTGCAGTCTTCGTAACCAAAGCGGATTACTATCCAGTTTCGACAGCGCACACGGTTGCAAATGAAGGCATAATACCAAAGTGGGAATCGAGCAAACATTTTGTAAAGGATCAACCTCGCAGCCAGTAGGCTAGTCCCTTTCGCTACAGTCTGCCACTCTTTTGATTTTGGCTACCTTATAGAAAGACTAGTTATTATTGCGCGCAAGCGTATTTTTAATTTACATCAAACACCTGCTAAAAATAGCCCACTATTTGCTCCTTTATGTTATTATTAATTGCTTTTAAAAGTTATCATCATTATTTATCAAAAAAGGAATGTTTTACCGTAATGACCACTAAGGCAGCTAGTATCTAAAACTTTTCACTTGCCAGGCGATCATCTTCATGCAAAAAAGGCATGGTAACAACATAGAGAGACATACCATCCCAAGACAACATGTCGAACACCTGCTCCACTGTTATTATCGCTAGGGAGCCAAAATCTGCTGCTAAAGCTGTAATTTCAACGGAAAATGTTAACCCCGTACGAGGAGGGGACAACACCAAGTTCTGTTCAGTTCATATGATTGATGTACTTGCGGATCAGGTAAAACACAACGGGCTTAGAGGCTGAAATGGCGAAAATATACAGTGAGTGTGAAGAGCTTGCTAAGGTTTTGCACCGGCTGAATCCGATAGTCAGCTTTCTATATGCCGTGATTAGCAACCATCCCGAGATAATCACTTGTAGTCATAAAGATCTCGTAGCTGCTGGGATGTTTATTGCCACAATAGCTACTGAACTGCACACACGGATACGCTGCGCAAGTAAGGTGGTTGTGTTTAACGTGTCTGACAGAATACCTTTTCCGGCCGTGTATAGTCTTACTCAAGGCTAGTAGGATGGGGTACCAGGAGTGTCACTGTTTAATAATTCGCAAGAAAGTACAGCAAAAATGTTGTCCACTTTTATTGCGGTTCACAAACGAACTAGCAGCGTTGAGTTCGTCAGAAAGCAAGACCAAATTTTACGCGCCACAAATTTTAAGTCGATAAATGTGTTTGATGACAAAACACCATTCCAGCGGGAAATATTACGAGTCAATATTTCCAAAGTAAAAAGGAACTCGAGTGACAAAATCAACAACCTCATTGACTTGACTGTTGATATAGATTGTTTTACGACTTCCCTTGACCAGCAAGTTGTAACTGGCCACACCGTTACGAAGTCACTCCAGGAGCACACAGATTAACAAACCACGTCCAGCTCCGTTGACGCTAGGCGCGGCCAAATATCTCCAGTAAAACTCATGGTTAGCGCCAAAAATACCTCTCTCATTCATCGACGATTCCCTTCGTCAACTGAGACGCTGATTGGAATGAGTTCTGGACCTAAGGCGCCCACAGTTCCCCAGAGTGTTGGGGGCAGTATCCTAAATTTCAAGAACAAAGAAGGGGATGGACGAGCAAATCCGCCTCCATCTTACTGTAAGCATTTCCCTCCATTACCTGGAGTGACCGTACATGCCAACCGCAGGCCCTAAACGCCTGAATACTTATTCAAACCAGTACTGAAATTTATGCGGTGCCTACTAGAAAATAGCATTATAGATTTGCAACATAAGGGTAAATCGGTGATGTCTCACAGACGCTATGTAACTGGTTCCAAGAACCACATTTTGAGAGACAATGCTTCGCAGACGAAAGTGAACAATTGGTCCACTGATGCTTTCAAGCCAATCCCCAACTAAAGTAGGTTTTCCACTTTCCATGCATTACCCAATGGCTCCACAATACCTTATCAATCTATTCAAAGCATGAATGGTATTAGCAACAACATTCCTAACGTATCTGCCGTTCCAGGTACATCACCACCTGATTATATAATTAGCTCAAAGGTCCTCCAACCGAGCCCTTTTTAATGCATCGTCCGGTGGTTCCTCCACCACCTCCTGGCCCCCCTCCCCATGCCCCACTCAGGTATCCTACTATAATGATGCTCTTCCAGCACATTCTGTCGTGGAGTCAAACCTTTGCGAAATCCACTCGAGCATGAGTGAGAAGTTGATATATCCACTAGACCGAACCTCTCCACATGGTATTTTGCAACCCACTTCCCCATCTGCCATGCAGTCCTCTGGCAGGTTGAATGTTGTGCCTGACAGAGAGAATTCCATTCATTCACTACTCATAAAACGTGAAGTTGTTGATAAGTAAGATGCGAATCTTTGGATCTTTTGCCTTTTTGTCTAATCCTAATATCATTCTTATCTTGGAGACTTGGTGCTCCCTCGATAATCCATACATACAACCAATCCCCACAGGATATAGTATATTTCGTAGGGATCGTCTCACAGGATGAGGCGGCGGATGCACCATTCACCTTGAAGAGCGATTTACCGCAGTTCCACTTGACGAGTCTGGTGTTAATAACATCGAGGACTAGTTGTGGTTTATGGTCTCTATAGGTCCTCGGGACCTACTTATTGCATGTGTTTACCGACAGCCTGATGCTACTGGCAGTGACTTGACTGACCTTACAGAGGCGATAAGTCACATATCAAACATACCTTGAGAGTACAAACTAACAGGTGGAGAATTTACCGTGCCCAATATCTACTGGACCACATTCACAGCCCCTGCAAAGCAAGCTGATCTTCTATCATGCATCGAGGGTGGATTGTAGGTTCAACGATAGCCAGGTGTGAGCGGATACTTCTAACATCAATCGAACTATTGCACGTACATTTTGTTGTTTTCAACCGAGTAACAGGTAATACTGCGCTCTCCACACTAAACGCAGCAACAAAATGTGAGTTGAAGAGTTCACTTACTTCAACTGGGTCACCAACAACCGTGTTTATTGTGGAGAGCACCATATTACCCGTTATTCCACTGAAAACAACAAAAGCTCTGTGCAACATTTCGATTGATGTTAGCAGTATTCGCTCACAGCTGGTTGCCGTTAAACCCACAATCCACCCTGGACCTGATGGTATCCCACCGGTCGTTATCAAGCAAGGAGGTGAGGATGTACCCATCCTCTTACTAAATTTGTTCACACTATCACTTCTATCCAGCACATTTCCTTCCCAGTGGAAAAAGTTAATCATTATACCCCGCTACAAAAATTGTCCAAGACAGGAAATTAGTAACTATCGTCCAATAAACCACTCACCAATCTGCTCAAGAATGTGAGAAAGAATAATGAAAGCGCCCATTGTCGAATCCTCAAAGTCACAAAACCCTATAAACCCTTCGCAGCACGGTTTCCTTAATAAGCGCTTTTATATGACGAGTCAATTGGAATTTTTAAACCATATATCGGTATCTGTCGATGCAGGGAATGCAGTCATTATCATACTACTAGACATGCAAAGTCCTTTGATCATGTGCCCCACAAGCGCCAGTTATTCAAAGCAGCACCCCTTGGAATACAAGATCCCTGGCACAGCTGGATCTGGTCCTATCTCAAATGCTGAACCCAAACCGCCACAATGGGACAGCATTGCTCATTGCCAAAACCAGTGACTAGTGGGGTGATTCAAGGGAGCTTTCTGGGACCACTGTTCCTCCTCACTGATATAAATGACGTGTGCGATGTTATTAACAATGGCAAACCTTTTCTATTTGCTGACGATATCAAAATCGTTTACACATTCCGCCAGTCCAGCAACTTCGTATTTTGTCTACAAAATATACAACACGGCCTAGCATCATTGGAGTCGTGGTGCAAAACATGGTTCATGACGTTCTCAGCAAACAAGTCGAAAATTATCACCTATGGCTGTCAAGCACCCAACGGTTCCCTCTCACCAGATGGTCATCATATTGACCCCGCCACACCCGTTCGAGATCTAGGAACATGGCATTTAAACTCCTTCGATTGCTTTGAACAAGTACGCTTTCAGGTAGCAAAAACTAAAAGAACAATAGGCTGTATCAAAAAGACGTTTGGTCTACCAGATGCGAGGTCGGCTGTTTACAAAATGTGTGTTCGACCTCAACCTGAGTATTGCACCTTCATTTATTGCCACCTACGCAAATCCGATAGGCTTGTTTTAGAAAATCTCCAACGCTCATTCACCAAAAGTTTAATAGGATATACATCCTCACTCACCTATAATGAACGTTGTCAAAAACTTGGCATCGATCCACTTTGGTTACGAAGACTAAAGTTGAATCTTACACTTATGTATAAACTGACACACTCGGATGCCATCACTACAGCATTCGCCGCACGTTTCCAACACAGCTCCTCATATGGTTTTAGGAATAAGGGTTCCACTTTGTCAACTCTGTTAGCTCGCAGAATAATACAAGCCAACTTCTTTATTGTAAAATATTCCTACATTTGGAATAGACTTCCGAATGAAATCAGAGCCAGTAACAGCATTCAGCACTTTAAAATGGGCCTTGACAGCTTCCTTACCTCCTCAATCATAATGTCAATCTTTAAACTTTGTATATCTTCTAATGCCCTTTTTGAATGTGGTCCAGATAACGTTTAGCCGTCAGCAGGATAAACGTAGGTACCCATCTTTACCATCAGGGTACCATCTAAAACAGCTTCCCTGAAACTGTTTACTTCGTATCCATCGATTACTCATACTACATCTAGCATCTGATTCATCGCGCACTCAAGAAACCGCATCATTTTACTCACGTGCGTCACATATAAAGTTGTACCTAAAACTAAAGGAAGAAAAGAATTATATATCACATACGCGTTTTTCTACGTTTTGTTTATATGCCCATTCGTAATAACCTGTTCACCTTGGTAATTTATCAGACTATAATCAATGGTAGCAGATGTTGACGGTTTACTTGGCCAGCATACAAAAATTCTCTACAGGAAACTGTGAAGAAAATACACCTTCGTTTGTCTTATTTAATAAAATTATACCCCGAATTCACATCGTACATTGTCTCCTTTGCCTCAAACCCTCCCATTATTCATCGGTATCCGTAGTGTGCTAAGAAATACATATTTTATCTAAAAAAATTGACCCTATAAAACACACTGTTGACAGAAACACATAATAAACTCACTGAAACCTCAATTCGTGTTATGTGTTGTCCTCCTGCCTCGAAACCATCCTCGTTGACCATTAGTGACTGTTGTGGGCTATAAAGTATAGATCTTAGCCTAAACATTAACCCTATAAAAGAAACTGACTTCAAAACTTTGTACGGAGTTTTGAATATCACGTGATAACCAGTCTGGGAGTAGCTGCTAGTTACCAATTATCGCAGAATGCCATAACGATTATTTGCCGGTATTATATACTGTGTTGAGAAAACACAAAAATAATAATATCGCGTGAATTTTTCGTCAAAATGTGTCACACTTACATTAACCTTCATATTGCATGTGATTACTTCACATTTTCCTAATTAATGCATGACATTGCGCTCTTTTTCTTATTCCCACGGGCATCCATAACGCGAAGAATAGTTTCGCGATAACTGGGGGCTCAAAACCCCTTGTTGGTCGATTGGTTAGTGAGGTTTTCAACTTCTCACCGTTTTTGAGCGGTCATCGAGGTCCCACGCTGGAGTTTGTTGAATTCTTCGCTGGATATTGGAACTTCCCATCCTCCCTCGTCCAAACCGAATTATTTCAACATTTTTCTGACCGAGGTTTCGTCAGATAACGACGAAATCTTTTGAAGACAACCATGCACGTATTTTCGGCGTGACCTTGAAATATTTGAAACGTCGTTTTTACCTAACCTTGTAAAAGATAAATTAATGTAACGTCATTTTTTGGACTAAATCTGTGGTACAGGCAAACTATCTTCTTTCCTTATGTGTGAATCGAACGCTGTAAACTGTGACTATTTGCCCTCTGATTAGGTCTTCATTTGTCAACAGGTTTCATGTGTGTCCTGTTACATATATATTTGTTGCTTGTGCCGCAAGTTATTATCTGCCATGATCGCGCATACCCGAACGTGTTTCTCACAAATGCGTTGAGAAGCATATAGTATTATTATTATCAGTACACGGAAGTTGGAACAGTTTTAATCCTGTAATTCTGGTTTTGGAACGGAAGTGGTGTTGTTCGTATTATGACAATCTTGTGAGACTTAATCGTTAGATATTTAGCATCTATCAACGGTAGTCTCCGACTTGCTTGTTGAGAATGTCATCGGCCATTTATTATACGACTCTAATAGCACCAGGTGCTGTTTTACATTTTGTAGACAAAAAACGAGCCTGTTAGAATCAAGAAATACGTAAACCTATTTATCACCCTCTAACAGAAATGGTCCGTCCTCTTTGATGATGTCGCGTACGTCATCTACATATCTGTATATATATGAAGAAAAGCAGTGGTCATTGGACACTCCACTAAATCACCCCTCTAGTGAACAGCCTTGGCGACAAGGGGTGTTCTCCTAGTTTGATTGGTTGAGTGCGACCTTCAAGACATGATGGGAGCCAGCCGCAAGAAGGATCTCGTATGCAAGCGATATTACTTTAATTGAGAGACGCCTGTCAGGCGCACGATCGAATGTCTTTCACATATGACGATAATCGCGTCACCTGCGTCGGCGGACATCGATACATGATTAAGGAATTAAAACCGACACGCCGTGCATAAGCGCTAACTGAGGCAACCGTGCTTTAAAAAGTTTGTGGGGCTTTTGGATATAAAGAACTAGAAGATGCATACTTTTATAACCCCCGAAAACGTTCCTGAGTGGACTGAAGTGTGACTGACTGGGCGATAATTTTCAACCCTCTCCACCGGGGCTGATAGGTGTTGGATCAGACTGATAGCGTGAGCAACTTAAATAAATGGATGAGTATATCCTCAGCTGCTTGCCGGATGCCACTGGTGAGATGTCATAATATTTGGGGTAAAATGTGGATCTGGCGGTAACTAATTGCGAGCAGATACTTCTGAAATCAGTCAAAACATTGCTCACGGAAGCATGAAAATAAATATACGAACAGTGATTAATCGTGGACAGGTAGCCTGTGTTTCAGGCTTAACCTTAACATTGGCGTTGTAAGCCAATCTTTTGCGGTCAGCGCTGGAGAAGTACGGCTAAGATGATCAGCTACAGCGTCCGCATTTAAGGGGAGTTTTATAAAAGCCGCTTTTTCTCACCTGTATGCATTACCTCACGAAACATTTTGGACCTCATATTGGAGGTGCTAAAATAATCCGGATAGCCATTTTCCCTTAATGAGTTTCGAACCGCCATTAGTTTTGGCTTCATTAAGACATCCGAACAAGTCTTTCTTGTTACATTTACCAGAACTTGAGCATAAAACTACTGAAGTTGGCACATCGACCTGTTCGTGTAAGTTTGCGATATACCGACCTACTAAGTGTAATGTATCGACGCCTGGTCAGATTGACATCTATGGAATGGAACTCATCGTTGGACTGCTCTTCTGGGTTGAAACACAATGAAGCGGTGTGCTGCACTGGAAAGTTGAGCGACGGTTGGTAGTTCATCGGGTGATTGTAGGACAACAAATATATCGTCAACACATTGGTGGTACATATGAAGAATTTAAACGACCAACTGGAAACGGGAATCCGTAAATATATTATTACCATTATTATTAATAATTATTATTGTGTAGAGTCAGGCAGTAGCCTTCGTTGTCATTCGCTAACCGTCACTTCTGGTGTTCTGCGGTTTGTCATATGACGTCTTCATGTGATCTATGTAACAGTTTTGATTTGAGAAAATAGTACTTGTTTCATTCTTCATTCCACAAACGTATCTAGCGCCAGAAAACCTTCCATCACTTCTGGACACCCAAAATCTCGTATCGATGGAACAGTTCGTAAGATACGCAGAATGTCGTCGATTTTGGGCAACCAAAAAAGTCCTGTCGAAGTGTCTGTCACTTTTTTCAAAAATGTCCAAAGGTCCTGGTTCACTTCATTCTTAGAAAATTTTCTGCACATTTTCCGAGGCCATTCACGTCAAATATTGGCGAAGTCCCTAGACTTTCCATTTGTACCATATTCAAATCACATTTTCTGAGTTGACCTTGGCGGAAAGGTTTAACGTATCGTGCCGCCGTGTTGTTGGTGACACTTTTGTTTTCGATTGTGTAAGTAGTGTGCATGTCTTACTGGGCCTTTGGCTCACGATTGTTTCTATTGCCTCCTTTCACAGGACTGACGTTGGAACCCTAACTTCAAAAGAACGCTGTCACTCGGTGTCCCCACAGTGCTCAAAGTTGGTTTACGAGTGTAACGGGTAAGCGAAGCCAGGACATCTAGCTTGCATGTTACACAGGTTAGACGTCACCTTGTAAAGTGTAGATTGATGTACACACGAAGCTTAACTTTTATCGATTTTGGGGGCTTGTTAGAACTATACACTTGGAACCATAAGCCTCAAATACTTTTCACAAACCGGAATTTTTCTCTCTTATTTTTCTCTATTGTATTATCTACAAAATCAGTGTGTTATTACTATTAATCATGCGTCTGATGTGTATTATGTGTACTGCCCCACATTATGTACATTGTGCATGCGAATAACGTGGTTGAGAGCTCACGGGGAGTCTTTGCACTAAAATGGAACAGATTCATATATCTCGGACTCCATCACCAGGTTAGTGAGGGAACTGAATTCGTCACATGCTGACAAATCTCGTTCGACAGCGGCCGATCTTACGTCACCTAATTTGACTGACAGCGTTCTCCTAGCGGCACGTGGGCTGTTGGATGAATCTGAGGCCCTGATGTACCCCGATGTACCACAGGCTAAAGGCCGGAGGCGAGAGCTCGTTGGGAAGGAAACTGGAACCACTGATCGATCTCGCCTCCAGTGATGGAGCTCGGCTCGTCCCTGTTGTTTTTGAACCTGTTGAACGCTCGAAAGAATTTTGTTGAGTATGAATGTCATATTATGTGCTTATAGTTCATCTTCAGCTTATTTAGCATCAAATTGTAATTATCTCTTGGAAACGATCTGTCCATCGAAACAGTTGAGGTTGTCTACTTATTAACTTTGAACATCTGTTCAATAGTACCGTGGCACTCTGAACCAATCCTGTTTTGGCCATTCGGGATCTTTGGTTTATTGTTACGCTTTGCCCAACTTCTTCATGGAAGATCGTACATTCAAGTGAAGTGTTCACATAGTCGTCTAATTTGGCTTCATTCGCAGCACGAAAGTGGTCAGCTAAACGGGTATCAATCGCGGAAACTTCCGGAGAATGGGCGTGGAGAAATTAAGTGGTTACCTGGAAACGCAATCCTGGGGCAGTGTCACCCCTTTCATTCTGTAGATGATCTCCATTAAGAGCTCACTACAGTTCGTTCTGCAACCGTTCGCAAATCTACACTACTGTTAAGCACCAAATGTAACAAGCCTCCAAGTGAACTACGTTGTCGTACGCTCAAACCTATTCCGAAGAAGCGATGCATTTGGGCATGCTGTCGATTATCAGCATCCGAAGTTAGCCATAAAATATACGTTGCCTCAAGGAACCAATATACATCGCTAATTTGGCATAACCGTCTGCATTCTCAACAACATCTCCTGGGTCGCTTTCTCGCTGATCCAAATAACGTTTGCGACTTATAACATCAACTCGCAAGCAGACAGCTGCAGTTATATAACTGTTGCGCCCATCAAGCTCTACCATCTTCTGTACGGAAATCTACGATGTTCCCGCTGAGCTTTACAGCAGTGTTTTTGCGCAACTCTCATCAGTTCCTCAAGTGTGCCTAGACACTGAAATGGACGGAATTTACGCTGTGGATACCTTCTCCACGGTGATGTTGGCTAGACTCAGGTGTCTTAGGTATAGCTTTCCTGGCCCAGACGGTATATCTCCCAGAGCCCTGCGTGTAGCGGTCGAACAACCTGCTGATCCACTTAGCATACTGCTTACGCAATCTGTCTCCCAGGGAGTAGTACGAACAGATGGAAACTCGCGGGCATTACACTCGTTTACAATAGCGGTGGATGTAGTTGTCCCTGTGATTACAGACCAATCACTTTCTGTCAAGCGTTTCAGAATATTCAGAGGCACTCGCTTTATAGGTACTTCATCTCTCGTGAGTTCTGCACTATGAAACATGGGGCTCGCAAGGGCCGTTCTTGCACCACAAATCTGTTGATAATCACTGAGTAGTGGGCCAAAGCATTCGATCAAGGCAATGGAATTGACGTCGTACACCTGAACTTCGCCAAATCACTCGACTGCATGGATCATGCTGTCTTAATCGGAAAGCTATCCCATCGTGAGGTGCGAGGCAATCATCGGTGGATTGCGAACCGTGTGTACAAGGTGCGCGATGATGATGTCTTCTCTACCTACAAGCCTAGCCTACGTGGTGTGCCCCAAGATTCAGTTCGTGGCTTTTGGTGTTAATCAATGACCTTTCACTTTTAATAACCTCGCCGTTACTACTGTTTGGTGATGGCGTCAACACTACCAACTATTTTCTTATCTCACAGCAGGAATTTAACATTCTATTCGATTGGTCACGTGTGAACCGATTTGAATTTAATGCTGGTAAGTGTAAAGTTATGCACATGCGCAGCTATCTGACCACGACGTATTACTTTCACAGGTAGCGGATTTAAACAGTTCTTATCAATTGTTTTGCACATTCTTACGACCTCTTCGAACTTTGAAGCAAATGCAAAATTACTGGCAACATCATGGCACTATTGAAACGTCCTTCCGTCCAGTTCAACCCTAGTTCTTTCCAGCTTCCTTATAACAATTTCATTGGGGTGGATCTGTGATCTAGCCACCAAATCATCAGAAGCACGAGTTGCCCCTGGAGACTATGCAACGTCGTAGACAATTGCGTATTTCGACACTATGATGCTTCAAGCCCGAAACGAGTTGGAAACGGCTACTTGGCGCAAAAAGAGATTTTTCAGATGCTTTCATGAAATATTATACCTCATATTATCGGAAAATATGAAGATTTTTCCGGGTATAATAGTTGTGTTGCAATGAGGAAACCCGGGCATACCTAAAAACTATTCATATTCGCACTTTTATTGAGAAAAATGTTTTGTCTATTCTGTTGTTGATAAAAGTATAACGCTGGCTTTCGTGAGCGATTTTGCCCTCTGAAAATACTATCACCCGAATTTTTGTGGTGGAATACATATTTCCGCATTGCGGAAACGCTAAATTTCGCGTGGGTTGGAAGATATAACTGAATTTGTAGCTTTCGACCAAGTTGCGCTTGCATTGTGTTGTACAATAAATATCAAATTATGTTCTAATGAAAGCTTTACCTCACTTCTGTAGATTGATTGTATATGGGAATTATATGTTCAGTCCGTTTCCGTGTAAGCATCTCGGGTAGAAAAAGGTCAGTTGTAAAGGTGACTGCACCTGGAATTATCGCGTGTTTGTCACTTCCTACGGTATGACGTAGGCATTATTAACACATCCCAATCTATCGTTAACAACATGCTTACTGGTTTGTTTATTAGGCAATTATACTTTTCACGGGATTCGCCCTGAAGGTCGTTCAAAAGGCAAAATGGTCCGTTTGGCGCGAATCCTCGATAATTAAATATTTTCCGAAATCATAGAATCGGCATTTCAGGCAAAGTATTTTCAGCACATCAATTGTAAGTAAGCCTGGTTGATAGAAAAATTGGAAT
>LUCH01018157.1:0-17976 GCA_013368495.1 Paragonimus heterotremus
AAAATCGGGGATTCGCGCCAAAAGGACCGTTTTGCCTTTTGAACGACCTTCAAGGCGAATCCCGTGTAACGGATAATTGCCTTCTCTTTATCATTAGTTTTTTCCCCCCTTCCAATGGAAACGTTTTGTCAATTAACCCCGTTACAAATATGGTTCGCGACAAGACATCAACAATAATCGTCCCATTAATCCATACTTCAATTTGTTCTAGAGTGTTGGAAAGGACAATTAAATGTCGCATGTTCGAATTCGTATTATTACAAAACCTTACAAACCTATCCCAGCATGGGTTCCTCAGCAAACTTTCATACGTGAAGTATCAGTTGGAATTCCTTAATCATGTTACAAAATCTGCTGATTCAGTGAATGCAGTTATTATTATACTTCTGGATATGCAAAAGGCTTTTTATCGTGTGCCTCACAAGCGCCTTCTGATCAAAATGGCATCTTTCGGTATACGTGACCCATTACTCAGCTGGTTTGGTTCATACCTTGTGGACCGCAAACAAATAGTGAAAATAGGAGGTAGCAGCTCAACGTCCAGACCAGTCACCAGTGGAGTGATTCAAGCAAGCGTCCTGGGACCGTTACTCTTTTTCATGTATATGGATGATATATGTAAAGTTATGAGACATGGCAAACTATTCTTATTCGCTGATGACATCAAACTTGTCTATACCTTTCCTCCTGGCGATCTCAATTCTTCTTTAGGAAATATACGACAGGACATCATGTTGTTAGAGTCTTGGTGTCAAACCTGGTTGGTGAAATTCTCAGCCGATAATTCCATCATTGCCGCACACGGTTGTCATTTACCTGAGGACTTTATAAGGCTGGATGGTCATGGTATTTCAACTGCCAACTCAGTTCAAGACCTAGGTATACGTTTCTCAAACTCATTCAATTTTGACGAACATATATCTTTCTCAGTAGCTGAAACTAGATGAGCGATAGGATACATTACGCACTCATTCTTCCTTCCTGCAGCTCGACTACACCTTCATAAGCCGTGCATATTACCCCAGCTTGAATACTGCACGTTCATATATAGACATTTGTGCAAGTCTGATAGGCTAGCTCTGGAAGGTCTCCAACGTGCATTTACGAAAGGTTTAGTGGGTTGTCCGTCTTCTTTGAACTACAGAGAACGCTGTCAAACGCTTGAACCAGCTCCTATTTGGCTACGGCGTCTCAAGCTGAACCTTGCGGTCAGGTATTATCTAGTTTATGCCGAAAAATTTACCATCAAACTCGCGATTAGCCTTCAGCATAGTTCAAAATACAACATCAGGAACAAACAGTTCAATTTGACAACTCTTAAATCCCGTAAAAAACTCCGTTCAGACTTTTTTCTGGTGAAATGTGCCTACATTTTGGAGCAAACTTCTACCTGCAATTGGAGCCAGTTATAATATACATCAATTCAAACGAAGCTTAGAAACTAATGACATTAAGGCACGTCATGTCGATTTTCGAACTGTGTTTGCCTGAAGACGATATCTTTGAAAGCGGACCTAATAACATCTAAACAACTGATCTAATCTAATAACATCTGAGGGTGAACCTATACCACATGATGTAACGTCACACACACTTTGTACTGGTCAAAGCTATCAACTTCGTCATTTGAGGAGTTCCTCAAATTCGAAACTTGTTACTTCTTCGGCAGGATAGACCTTGTACACAGCTCTGTCGAAAAATTGCAGCTGCATAACAAAGCTATAGCCAACATATGGTAACATCCTAAACATCCCCGTTAGTAGTAACCAAGCCATCCTGGTACACTCCTACTCCATACTTAACGATTATCAGTTGTGTATAGCTATCAACCACTATGCAATAGCTGTGCAAGTTAAAACGGTTTAGAGAATATATATAGCTTAACCTGTTTGCCTCATGAGGTTACATATAAATATGTGCCCCATCCTATCCTAACAGGCTACCTAATAACCTCCCGGTGTTGCTGAACATCTTGCCCATTCCAAATGACGGCCGTACATACTAAATCGACATCGGAATTCGGCTGTAGTCATATACTAGGAAAATCAGTGAATCGATCACTTTTCGCGTTATCCGATAACAATTGTTTGTTAGAGATATATGTTTTGTTAGCTAACACAAAATTATAAACTCTATACAAAATATTGGGTCAGGAAATGTCAGATTTCATTATTTGTCATACTTCACAGGATCATTTCGCGTTCTCCCGATTATCAAATAATTTTACCTCCCACTTTTGATTCCACGATATATTCTAACGCGAGACAACATTCCACAATGTCCGGAAAACCAAAATCCCTTACTGGTTAGACAATTCCCGAGGTCTGTGAAAGTCCATCGATTTTAAGGAAATAACCGAGTCCGAAACAGAAGATCGTCCATTTTTCCGGAAAAATTGGGACCCTTCTATCTTCCTTCATCATCACAAACGTTTCTACATATTTTTCCGGAACAGTCTACGTCGAATGATGGCGAAATTCTTGGATTTTTCATTTTCTCCATCCTGAAAAATCTTTTTTCTGGCATGACCTTGAGCATAAGGCCAACGTTAACCTTGTGAAACAAAAATTAATGTAACTACTCAGCATTTTTTATCGAACATTGAAAATTTTGAGAACTATCGTTTCAGAAGCAAGTGGGCTGACTGCCTCCTCATGAACTAGAATTTTTCTGTATTATTATGTCCATTTTGTGAATTTATTCCCATTATTGGCGTATTGTACAATTAACAATTATGAGTGCGGCATGCGTTTCACGTTAACATATGTGTACTGATCACGCTTATCTGAGCGTGTTTCTCACAGATGCGGTGAGAAATATACCAGTATTATTATTATTATTATTATTATTATTATTATTAACTCTCCCGATAGAAGACTTCCGTCACACACGCAAACCGGACAGAAGAGCACAAGACATATGAGAAGAAACTGGAAGTGTGTTGTGGACCGGAATTGAGGTTCATTAATGCAAGCGCGCGTGTGGTACGACGATCGGCGAATTGGACAATAAATATTGTGCTTTATTAGACGCTGTTCCATTACAATAACACTCCTCCATTACCACGACCGTATCCACCTGTTTTCAATTTTATGTTGCATAACAGCGAGAGGCTCTCTCAAAGCTGCTTGAACATTCTTTTTGCCCCTTATTCTCATGGCAACTCTCTTCCGTTTAAACCGCCACTTCTCCGTGAACCCAAAGCTAGATTAACACTACTTGATTCCACCTAGCCAGATACTGTGTGACTGGTCCCTAGCTTAGGTCTCCGGTTGATCGTCCAACGCTAAATCATGGAATCGCGGCGGTGTACATATAACTCAGCGCATTTTGATCAAGCTCCCCCCTGTGTTCTCAATATGACCATCTCCTCCATTCCAATTTCAGCGGTCGAAGTTTACACAGGTTACTATTTCAACGGGCCGATTATCACATCATATGTGCGCATAAAATTCATAAGCGTGCCCAACAGACTCGGGGGGATGCCAGGAGTTGTATATATGACAGCATGTATAATCACATTTCACGTCAAGGAAACATCTGTTATCCAGGCACAAAAACTCGGCGACCTTCATCATGTCTGACTTACTCACAACAAGCTGCTGGCAGATCGTTTTGATACCTCTCGTCATTTCATATAAACTGGATATGCTACTGTTCAGGCTTAATTGTGTATGTAGAACTGGTTACAGAATTATCTTTTAAAAGTAACCCCGTAGTCAGAAGAGAATCGCTCGCCCAGGCTAGACAGTCAACAAATTATCCGGAGATTTGAGTCATAACGAACAAACTGAGGCTCGCCTGAAGGGTTCTTTATAGCTGAATACCACAAAAATCCACAACATTCACCCGCAAACGATTTCACAAATAGTGTCGCTTTCCACAATGAACTTCCGAAAACCTCGAAAGCATCGTCCTAAATCCGCATATCCCTCGTTTCCGATAGATGTCACGCTGACGCGATAAGTTAAACGTTTTTGAGTCCTTTCCAGGTAATAATTGTACTTAACGTCGGCCACTTAAGTAGAAATGTGATTTTTTCATGAAGCTGGCGTTTTCAAAAGTTTACGGAAAATTTGAAAGGTAAAATATATTGAATAAATTTGACACACAACTGAGCTTTAGTCTTCGGGACACCCCAGTGATGAATGCCCTGTTTTCACGCCAGAAGTTGGCGTAAACCTGCAAAGCTCGTCTTCTCCATTAGTTACTGCACTCCTTTTCTAAGCTTCTCCTCGTTACTTTCAATCTCTCCACTGAAAACCCGGCGAGGAAGTAGCTCTACGCTGCACTATACAAACCGTTCGGGGATATTCAATAAACTTCCAGAAATCATGCAGGTGACCCGGGTACAACCCCTCCATTTTTGCCCTTACAGTGACCTGAACTTCGGCGAACATTGGTGCTAGCAAATTGAACACACCGCGCTGAGAATGATGGCTTTGCGATCTTATTCAGTCACAGTCCCCCGACACCCACGGTTAACAAGGGATTCCAATCCTCCAACAAGCGATACTCTGTGACCACGACTACTAATGCGCGGCCAGGACACGTTCCTGAAAGTTGTTATATATCGTGCACCCACTTGCAGCACCCTTGATGATGACGTTTTGCTCGTGAGTGAAGAACCATTGTCAAGTTTGCAGTGCTTTATTTATCCAATTATTATGAGTGATTTCAGAGCACCCAACATAGTCTGGTCACCAAAGCATGAAAACGGATTTCAAGCTTCTATATTGATGTTGGTAAACCGGAAAATGTGGACACAACGGGCCAGTGTGTCGATTCAACATTGTTTAGACAAGTTCAAATCCCTCTGGCGCTTGACCGAATAATCACGGACTGGTCATGTGCTGGACAAAGTGACCATTAAATGACCACTTAGATACAGTGACTAGCTAGTACTCACTTTTGCTCTTACTTACCGGTGGTTGAAGCAACCAGCCAGAAAACCTAACGTCTAGGGCTCAACTGCGGCTGATTGTAACAATCCGCTAAACTACTTCAGTATATACCTTCTCTGGTGTGTTTCTGTGAACCGGAATCATACGTCTAGGGCATCAATTCACACAACGGGTGATTTATCCATATTACGTAAAGTATGCACTCTTCGTCCTCGCTCATCTCTTCTGCCTATAGTGCGTTGTCATCTTGATGACCGTTTCTTCTTATTCGCAAAGACTAAACTACAGTCAGCACAAACGGTCTGCGCCCGTCCCGAACTGTTCGAGCCCGGCCTGAACGAGAAATCGATATGCAAGCTACAATGCAGGCTGGAAAGGTTTTGCTGACGGATTACGTGGACATAACTTCTTATTTAAGTGGATGCATCGATTTAGGAAGGGTAGGCCCTCGGATTTTCCCATGTGATTGCCCCACGAAGAAACCTCTTCTGACTCTTAAATGGACGCCGAAGTATTCAAGGAATATTTTTCGACTGTCTGGAAGGCAGCACCTCCGAAACGGCATCCTGCTTTATTCCAGCTGGTGGCTTTACTGTAATAGAAGTTGGAGACCCCTTAGCCAGCGTTAATCTGCATGAAACCAGGAATTCAGACAAGATTCACCCAAAACGTTTCGAAGAAGCTGCTGCTGGCATGGTAGAACCACCACTCACGAGTTGTTTAAAAAGACAGCTTTGAGTGGTATCCTTTTCATTGTATGGGAAGAAGTCCCAGCCACTTCTACTTTAAGGTGGCGAATCGTCCGTTGTTTGCTAGCCACCGACTACTCAGTCTAATATCCCAAGGGAGATAACCAGGTGCTTTTTAAAACGCGTCTTCCGAACACTTCCTAGGGAGAGGTCAACTGTTTACCTGGCGTAGCTTCTCTTATGCATTGGTGTATTCACCGAACTTACTATTTAGGTTGTAAACGTTTCACCACCAAACGAGGTGACATTATTAGTGCCTGAGTGTTCCAGCCTATAGGCTTGTGTGTAAGATTTGGTGACGTCCCATTTTTACCCGCACTTATATGCCAGAATGAGTTGACCGGTTGACCAGAATTATTACTGGCCATCTTCCGCTGTTTGACTTTGACTTTAACTACCATTGGCTATTTACGTTGGCAGAAGAAACACTAAGAAGACTACTAGGAGAGAACTCCCACCGAAAGGGTCCTTGAAAGCGGGATGCATATGCAACCTAACGGAGCTATATCTGCCAACATGCCTCAAATTCAATGTTCAAACCCACCAACAAATTGAAAACTCTGTTAGGTTTGCCAATATCCGATTTAATTACGGAGGCAGTTGTGCAGAGGCTTGAGAATACCGCGCTACCAAACAGCAAGCCAAAACTGCGGACGAGATATGTCGATGATACATTCGTAGCCTCTAAACACTCACTGCGAGAAAACACATAAGGAATGCTTATCAACGTTTTTACCGATATTAACTTTACCATGGAGATTGAACCCGACAATCAGCCGCACCTGGATGTTTTAATTAGCCGCAAATCTGAGGAAGTACTGCAGGCCTCAATTCGCCGAAAGGTGGCACACACACGGACCAACTTCAATTTTCACACCAGTCAACATGTCTGTCATAAAAAAAAGCTGCCTTCGAACACTGCTGAAATAAATCGAAACTTACCGCAAGGCTCCGAAGAGAGGAAAAAATTACTCGTAAGGAGTATTTCTTTGCAACGGATACCCACGAAATTTTATCGGACGGAGTTTGTTACAGGAGGAGAGAGAATGAAGACCTACTGAATCGTCAACGAAACGCACTGTACAACTATACATTAGAACATTATCAAAAATGACCGTAAGACTTCCGGGACTAATGGCATCAAGCTGGCGCAAAACCCGACGGCATCGCTACGAATACTATCAAAACCGATGGAGCAACTGAAACCTGTCGGTAGAATAAAAGTCGTGTAGAAAATTGTTGGGACTCGGTTCGAAGAAAAGATGGACACAAACTACATCAAGTTTAAAAGGTTTGTTACTAGTCTGAAAAATAGGACAGAGGTGGACCAGACAATGATCCAGACATAACATTGACGTCCCAATTGGAGGACGAGCATGTGGACGGGGTACCAGAAATTGGCACAAGACTGAGAACACGGGTGAAGGGTGAAGTGGCACGTGAATGTGCCGATTATGGATGTCACTTCAAATTGCATTGAGTTAGGCCATTGCAAAGGTAAATAGGGCGGTATTTTCAGGAAATTGGGATTTCTGCGACAACTCCCTTACGAAGATTGGCAGCATGTCGTCTTCGGGTGAGTCTGAATAAGAGTATTTGGTCGGCGTTGCCGCCGGCTTCAACGTTGGAGGAAACTTGCCTTGGCGGCCTACAGGGATAAAGTTGGCGCTTTGGGATTCGCGAACCTCGACGGGAGTAGATAAAACGGTATAGTCCCTCGGTCGTCACGGATTTCTTCATTGCAACTATAACAAGGCCGGAATTGATTGCGATGGCGAACCCAAGTTTCTCCCGCAACATAAACCCTATAATGCACCTTGCCCCGGCGTCTCGTTATCACATCTTCTGCCCACTGGTTGTGATCAGATCGATGAACGCGGGCGTAGACAGGCGATTGAACTGATAACGGAGCGGGTTCTTCTGGAGAAAATTGCTTCGTCGGGATCATGGGGGTTAGCGTGGTTCACCGTTTACGATCCATAAGAGCCTTGGTGGAAGATGGATAGCTGTTCAGCAAGTCAGGAATTCTGCGGTGGACGGACGGAAGTTGCCGTATGTTTTCTTCAGACGCCCTCTTCCTACGCGATTTGAGAAGGGCACGTTCGCATGTCAACGAAACGTTTTGCTTGCCCGTTGGCTTGCGGATGATATAGAATCGACCGAACCTGTTCAGTGACTTTGCGCCGCAGAATTTGCCAAACCGACCGGACACGATTTGGATACCGCTGTCAGACACAATGGTTTCCGTGAGGCTAGGCTGAATACACGGTTTGGAAATAATGGTGAAAGTAGCAGTCGCCGTTAGTGATGTCCGTGGTACGATTTCAGGAATGAGGACGTCATGTTCCTCAATGCGTTTGAGCTCTGAGAACACGGGTGTCAAAGCTGCGTACGGTACCGGCCATTTTGGACGAAAGACAGGTTGAACTTCTGGAGATGAATGCATGATCGCTTGGGTCTGAGCGCAGTGTCTCAGGCCTTCCTGAAACATTGGCGGAAACCGTTGGATGATCTCAGTCGTTGCATTGCGCGGTGCCGCAGGGGGCCGTACCGGGTTACATATTGCTCGAATTGGAAAATCGAGCCGGTCAAGTTGTTCTAGTCAGTCGAGCCCGAGAAAATTGAGGTTCGATCCAGAAAGGTAGCTGAAGCTGCTAATGGTTGTGCCTCGGAGTCGGACGCAACACTGTGGTTGGCCAGTCAATTGCGAAAGGCCGCCACAGGTGCTGGTGGCGGATTAAGACGTCCATCGGATCGGAGGTCGACCAAGTGTTCACCAGAAATCCTCCGAAATGTCTGTGATATGCGACGCACTGTTCAACTGCAATCCAACTAGGGCGCCATTTATCGCAACCGAAACGAACTTTCATCCACCTGGGGCGTTGGCTTTGAAGGTCGTCAGCAGGCTCAGGGATATGCTAACTGGCTTGGGTCTGAGTCTCAACTTGAACTTTGGATTGTACAGGGACTTGAAAGTAGAAGAACTACTGCCAATGCGTTGGGATTGACAGAAGTCGTCTTTGTGCCCCAGTTGACCACACCGAGAGCAACGGTGCTATCTGAGAGGACAGTCACGATGGTAATGCCAGGCATCGCAATGCGTGCACGGGGAAGAAGGTGATTTCCTGGCGTATGAGCGCACAGGATGCGAGCCAAGTCCTGCGGCAAGTGAACCAGGGCCGGAATGCCGTGTGAGACTCTCAGATTGTGTAACATTGTCCAAACCGTTATTGAAGGAGCCGGAACGTACTGCGTGTGCGGCACCAATGCTGCTTTGGACAATCGCAGCGTCGTGTATGAGGTTGATTGGACGATGGCATTTAGTGGTGAGCGTCTGAAGTGTCGTCGTGAGTCCTTGCTCGACCTTGTTTGGCAAGCGAGTACGGATGTCTGCGTCTTTCGGAGAGCGAAGCCCGCAGACGAACACTCGACATTCGAATTGACCCTCGGTAAGCGCATCGAGCTCGAAACTCTGACACTCGATATTGACCACACCGGCATAGGTGACGTAGTCGTCACTGTCATCTGACCTGGTCAGTTTGAGACACTGGTACCTCGTGTTGAACGGGGAAGACTGACCTCCGGAGATGGACCGCAGAGTCTCAATCGTTTACTCGAAGGAATCGTTGCGTGTGTTCTTTGAAAGGATAATGTTGACATACTTCTCGTGCTCAACGGTACCGAGTTTGCATAGGAGGAGACGGACCTTCCACGGTTCGTCCAGTGTACCGAAATGGTCACTGAAAAGGTCCTCGTACCGTCTGAACCAGACATCAAATGTCAAGCCGCCCTGGGCATCACAATGAAACTCGGTAAAGCTGCTTGTGACAACTCCAACTGATTGCTTCCTACCAGCCGATGCCGGTGAGGCCAAGCCTGATGTTAATAGACGATAAGTGAGCGCCTCGATAAGCTTGAGATGCTGCGAAAAATGACGTTTTAGGTCAGCGGACTTGTCAACCATAATTCAAAATCACCAGACTCGTTCGCCAAAATGTTGTTACTCGATATACGGTCAACGAGTGCGTAGACAATCAACGGGATAACGGTTAGTGAAACGGTAGATAATGAAACGATTTTCAACGGTAATGAACAACTGACTACGGGGTATGCAGGATTATTACAGATATTCCCGGCCAACCAAACCGCCTGGGGCTAACGAACAGACACAGAGAAAAGGCTGA
Source organism: Paragonimus heterotremus (assembly GCA_013368495.1). Classification (NCBI taxonomy): domain Eukaryota; kingdom Metazoa; phylum Platyhelminthes; class Trematoda; order Plagiorchiida; family Troglotrematidae; genus Paragonimus; species Paragonimus heterotremus. The sequence continues at coordinate 9,838 of LUCH01018157.1, forward strand.
CCTCTGGACAGAGCCCTCCTTGTGTCACTTAGTTTGAAGAAAACATGGTAACAAACTAGACCAGGTTTAAAGGGCCTGTGACTAGTCAGAAAACTAGGACAGAAGTAGACCTGACAAGGATCCATAGGGTACAACGATGTCCCAATTAAACGGCGAACATGCCTGCAGGATGCCAGAATTTGGCACAAGGCTGAGAACGCGGGTCAGGGATGAAATAACACATGACCGTGCCGACTATGAAGGTCACTTCGAATAGAAATAGATAGGCCACTAAGAGAGCTAGTTAAACGGTATTTTCGTGGAATCGGGTTCAGCCCAGACGAAAATCTCATTCGACGACTGCGGACAGATACGTCAGGTGGGAATGGTCAACACGTATTCATTGACAGGAACTGTTCTTCACCAGACACGAACAACGTTCACTGATATCTCTCCTCAGGGGTCAGATTGGACACACCTGCAACCGCAGAATTCAAACATCAGACACGCAAGAGTAATTTCCGAGGCATGTTACTCATCAGCCGATTCAATAAAAGAACACATTTAGCTGAACAACATCTGTGAGCCATTGCGAACGAAGGACTTGATGAGATAGAAATGCCGTCAAGCTAAAATGGTGACAAACCCGAACCGAGCAGGCTGGGTGGATCGGACCAGAGATCAAAACGGGGCAATCAGCGACCAATCGCATCGAATTCCGAGAACGAAAAATTAACCCATCCAGTAAAGGGACAAGGACCAAACAATCAGATTCGGGGTGCAAATTCAACAGCGACAGGAAGCAGCCGATCATACTAAAGCTCAAAGACTCAGAGGGTGTGGGAAATAGCCAATCGGGCCCCCGGTCAAAGTCAAAATGTGTAACAAAAAGCAGTCAATAGTAACTCAAGTCACAGGTCAAAACAACAGAAAGCGACCAATCAGAGTTCTGGTCAATATGTCAACCCATTCTGTTATGTAGGTGCAGACAGATATCAGAGGTGACCAAACTCTACACCCAATGCTGATTCCGACCGAAATCAATGAAACTCACGTTCAGATCACAAGTGAAACTAAAAATACGGTAGCAGAAAACGACACCGGAAGGCTCGAACTACCGAGCATTAACACCCGGTCCGGCAAATCTACCATCTGGCTACTCATCCACGACTAGGGGCCTGCACATTGTCAATCTCAGCTGCCCTCACACCCATACCTCATCGGTCAAGCTATCGTGCTGTGAGTCCTAGATATATATCCACATGCCTTGGTTACATTAAATACTGGCCGAACATTTCTCAAACAGTTACGCATGGCATGCTTTGAATTGGTACTACAAGCCTTCGTTTGAATTTTCTTGTTTTTGTTTATTTTGTACCGCTGCACTGGACTGGTTACTTTACCGTGTTATTAGTTGAGCTGAAAAGTATCCGCAGGGAATAAATGCCCCACATAAACGGGCGGCTAATATGTGAGTTTTAATACATTCAGAATGGTAATTGAAGGGGGTATTTTTGAACGCATGAAATTTGCCCATTTTCCAGTGAGAAATAACTTTGTTTCAATGAGCTGACCATTTTTGTCAGGGATGCTGAGGAATTGCGATATTTCGATAGAGGACTACTTTGACGGGGAAACCGAAGTTTTTGGACTCGGTGGATTTAAGGAGTTTAAACAACGAAAGACTAATAAACGTGCGCAATGTAAGTTGTAAATTATTTTTCCTTTAGTTCTGTATTCGATAATCTCAGAAACAGATGCTGACAGCCTACCCAAATGTCAGGTTGCATAATCAACAGCACGTGAAGCTGGGAACAGCAGATACTCAGCTACCTCGTAAGCAAGTGGATACGACTGATATAGGCGATTTCGAGGCATAATGTGGGCCTTAGTCCGTGTGACCTGATCGCATAATTACTGCTCACCGTAATTAGGCATAAGCTGCTCCGGCAAAATGTTAGACAGGGGTTGGTAAACCCATGAAATTGCATAAACCACCTGGCACATGGAACCTCACAGGCCTTCCGGAGATCACTGTACAGTCACAACGCCACGAACTATGGTTGGACGCACTGACTCCTATGCTCGACATTCAGCTTACGTGCTCCCTATAGACAAAACGCCACAAAAATAAAATGGAACACGGCAAAAAACGGAATTGGCCCGAAGTCGGACCGTGTCTGGCTACTAGTCGGACCGGAGTTTGCCTGCACCAAATACTGGAGTCTATCCGACTCCGGTCTGTCCAGACAGGCAGTTGGCCAGCAGACAACGTTGCCAGCCCACTGTTCGCCGAATTTTACGATGTCTATTGGTACGACCGTTCCCTGAGTGTTCCCTGAGCGCCTGATATACCAGGCCACGATGAGAGCTGTCGTCTGCTTTCAACAATCGAACAACAAAATTCGTTAACCTTGGAATTACTGAAAAAGCTATTGTGATCAAACAGTTTTTATAGTGGAAAAAAGGATTGCAGGAAGTTATTAAGTGGTCCAACAGATAAAAATGAACATCCTGCCATCCGTCAATATCTGCAAGAGCTTGATGTTCATTCCACGCTTCGAAACCTGCAACACAAAAAGCTTTTGGCACGCAATAGAAGTGGAATATCTCCGCTAATGAGCAAGAAACAACAATAACTTATTTCGACAGTCTGGTAGAGAACTTACAGTTGTCCTAGCAACTGGAGGATTCATTCATGAGTGCACCCGGAATGGCGTCGGAAATTCCGGTTTGTTAACAACTGAAGCTTCTTCCTCTTCAATCGTCCAGGTCCACTGTGTGCTGCTCAGACAAAATGTTGGTAGCAATCTGGCATGAGGATAGTTTGAACTGAAATCAAACATTACCGGTGCAATCATTTCTTTGATAATGCTGCGCGCAGTATGACCTTCACTCCGATCTTTCGCTCCCTGGAGCCACCAATTGATGAAATGGCGTATGTTCCCTTCCCACTCTAAGGGATACTTGTGCTCATCACATACGGCAGCTACAGAAATGGTAAACAATGTGAATGATACTTACAAACGATGGCTCCGACCAACGGGGTACCCATCGAACTAGCCTTGTTATTATTGCCAAGCCAACCAACCTCACCACTTAATTGGTCGCCGAAAAACGAAAGCGCAGACTTGGCGCACGCATTCGGCCACTGTCCTCCCACGATGAAGTTTTGACAACACACTGGTCTGAAAATGTGGTGTAATGATGTTCTTATCTAACAATCTGTTGTAATTGAGCCGATGACTACAGCTCTTCTTCAAACTTATGCAGCGCTTTATGATCGATCAAAGGGAATATATTCCGGATAGTATTCCCAATCGGCCTTTCCTTGGATGAATCTCATGTGAACGGAGCCGAGGAGACGCAAGATAAATGCGACCAAATGTTATTGAGTGTTGCCTCTATGCCTATCACGCGCTCATCCATCAGGGTAATGGCTTCCTTCAAATGCATCATCTGGTTATAGAACCGATGCGCTAATCGTTTTACATGGCGATGCAGTTCCTCGTTAGAGGATTCGTTGGACGCGTATGATGTGGACGGTGAAAGAGTAGGAGGAGTGTTTCTGAAAGAATGGGCGTCATGTTAAATGTTATAGTACAAACTCTTTTCCGGATTGATTCACATCCGCATGTAACATGGCGCTGAAGTGACATGAAGTGGTACAGAAATGCGGCCTATCTGTTTATTATGCTCAGTTGTTTCATTGGGGAATGCTTGAACACCTCGCTCACATATGTTCTTGGAGGAGGTACCTCTTGTGAAAGATCGCTCTCAGAGGATGATAGCAAGTGTTTGCTTCAGAAAGCTAGCAGGACTGAAAAGGACTCACTTATTTTTTTGTATGGTGGCAAAGCAGCGCGGTTGGTATCCACGGAAATGAACTCCGATGCACTCTCTGCTCTCCGCTCATACTCTCGATCTTTCTGATAGTTATATTCGACAGCAATGAGACGCCGTAATGGAACTTACCGGTGTTCTTCAAAACACGGATTTGGTGCAACTTAAACTTAAACAAAGGTGGCAGTGTGTGGGGTAAGAAAAATCTCAGTACCTTCGACCGCTTCATTGTTGGTCGAGGAATAATTGCGTCCCCCAACAGCCACGTATGACTGATAACTGCGACCTCGTTTGCTTCCAAAAACCCAACAAAATGGCACATCCGTAATTTCAACACCGCAGTATTCATTAGTCCGCGTTGGAGTTTCCAACTCCAGCGACGTGCAATGTTATCAGTAAATGCGAATTCCGTGGAACATAAACTCCACTGTGACGTGTGCAAGGGGGAATGATGACGAACTCGTTATCATCAGGGATAAGGACGCATTTACATGTAGTAGGGGGTAGGGACTTCAACGTAATAATGGTGGAAATGGCTGAGGCCCGGAGAATACGCAGATCGGATGAGGGGAAAGTATGAAAGTAAAAATCACGCACACGTACGGAGGGTTTTCAGAATCACACATCGTTCCGCTTTTCATGAACAGAGTACTGCTGTTTGTTTATCAGAACGCAATTGTCCGGGAGCACGCAATAACCGTAGCTACTGGGGTGCACGGGGAACATGTCACGCTTCAGTTTAACAAGATTACGTCGATGGGTGTCATCCGCCGATGCATCGGTGCATTTTACGTGAGCGAGCATGTGGTATTCAAATAATCGATTGTGCACTTGTGTAGCCGGCTACTTCGTTCCATTAAATGGGCTTAGGATACTGGTCATGAAACTGGGAAGAGATATGAAGTAAACGGAAAGAAACAGATTTAAAAGGTTCTCATACATGGGGCGTGGGAGATATGAACGCATGATAACTGGGCCCCAATATAGTTGAAAAACACGACTATCAGTGGCGCTGAAACGTTCAAAATTCGTAAACAGGTCACACTTGCGGGGGAATTCTATGGGTAGGTGTGAAACATATGCCTCTAGTCTTTTTTACCACCCCGCTGCACACTGCAAAAAGGACGCAAGCCTAAGCTTTTTTCTGAGAAGCACCAAATATGGGCTGGCCGCTTCTTGATACCAATGAAAACAAAATGCATCGGGTCAAGTGAGAAATCGGCGACCATTTCCAACGACGGTTGAAGTAACGCGGTGTTTATGAGGTGATGCTGCGGTTGATGTTTTTCTCAAAACGACGAATAAATGCGAATTCTGAAGGACGTTGAATGAGACATAATCCGCTTTGAACTGAAATAACCACCCTTCTGTATACTTCTATCACAACAGTAGTAACCGTTGTGACTCCTCGTTTGTTTGACACAGCTGCGAGCCTGGGCCTCGCAAACAAGACATTGAATGTCCACATGAAGGGTCAAAGGAAGATCATTCTGCATCACGTCAGCACTGCGTAGAACAAGCATTTTGGACGCAAGCGGCCGTAGGTAGTTATAAACGGGATCGAGTCGTCCACGACCACAATACATGCCAATTACAAATGGGGTGCTTGTGAAAAGATGTACAATGCGGCCGAGTATGGGCCATAACTCCCTACCGGGATAATCTAACAAGGGCACTCCATCAATATTTACCTGCATTGTGACGTGGTCACCGCTGGAAAAACGTCGACGTCGGCGAACGTTCTGTAAACACGTCGGCATCCTAATGTGCACATAACATCCATTGGCAGGCATTGTTTTGTGAACATCACGGGGAGTTCTGCGCGATGTGAGCGGATCAAGCGGTAAATCAGGAAAAAAGGGTTTCAATAAAGCAGAGTAGTTTAAAGTAAGTAGATTTGTCCGGTTTGGTTTAGACTGCGACCAACCGTATGGCACCTGATTTACTCGACATTGCATCTGATTGACTGACTGCGGGAAAGGTAACTGTTTAAAAGAAAGCACTTACCACTAGCGGTGGGATTTTCAACAACACCTGATCGAATAACAGATGTCTGGATGGAAGCGATAACCACAACATCTGAAGCACTTGTTGTAAGTTTTTGCGATACTTCTGCATTGCAACATTCAACCTGCAGGCTGCACATATGTTATCGGTTGTACGGGGTCCTGCATAACCCAACATAATACACACTTCTTGTCCAACAGGCGTACCCTATCTCTTCCACGTTGTATACGTCTGTTAGTAGTCCACCCACTATACCATCGTTTGACGTCACTCATTTCTACAATGAATGCTAATGAAGGCAATCCGTGTGGATCACGTGTAATGTATGTAACTAAACCACCGTTATTAGGGCCAGAATAAGGAAATTGGTATAATGAAATAACTTCAACGCATCCAAAAAACGTTCAACGAAATTGTGGGTGACAACAGATCGCAAGCGATGTAACTCAACCGAACTCACAACTCATGAAGCAGGTGATGCTGTCGATACGCGTTCAGTGGAGGCACGGATTAAAATAAACGTATACAAATGGTGGTGGTCGTGAATGTATTGGGACTGAACGTTATCGATATGATAATGTGTTTTGGAAATTTTTAACAGCTCGTTTGAATACCCCAAGGAGCGTGGTTATAACCAATTATTATTCTCATACGATTCCCCTGTTGTGCGGCCAACCGTTGTCCAGATGTTGGCCAGCACCTCGGGGTCGGCCATGTGTTTGTTGGGTTGGGTCGTGGTTGTGCTCTAATGTAGAAGAGCTAACAACCAACATCGTCTTTCTTCTAAAGACGTTAAAGTGTGATTGGCAGCATGTATCACGAGAGCTGAGCAGTGGAAAGTAAGTGAACTCAATTCACTAAACACGTCGCAATTCGCGGATTCCGCTTCTACGTCGTTTGTATTTGGTCCACCGGTACGCCATCTACGACGTAACCTCAGTAGTACTCGCACTCAACTTATCATAAATCAAGTGTCCGGCTCCTGATTTTTTGCTTTGTGGTCCTTCATATATTTTTCCAATTAACTTCGAAAGTCATGGAAGCTAGAAAACTCCCGGTCCTCAAATAGATCTTTGAATCCCTGAAGGTAATTCATCGCCTGAAATTAGATTTATAAGGAATAAATAATTTGTTAACATAGGACGGTTAGCCATTAATCGAACATAAGCAGCTACTTCAGACAAAAACGCATATGTACAACCAAAACATACACCATCAATATTTTCAATTTTGGCGCCGAATGAAGGACGAACGGATAAACGGTCGGTTAGAACAGACCTTTTAACGCTCGTGATCCTTCTTGTTGCAAAAACCGACGATTTTCAAATTCTTGAGCGAATCCACGGAAATACTGCTAGGTCATCACGGATCACTCCTAAATTCGCTCCTTGGAGACAGATTTCGATCCTACGGATAATTATCAGCATTAGTTGATATTTACTGACGGTTAAATTCTGTGCTCAGAGTTCACTTGGTTGTAGGCTGTATAATTTTCTAACCACTACCTATTCATGTACAGAACCAGTTTTATCCGAGTAAACCCCAAATATCTCGCCTTGTTCTGCCCTGAATCAAGGGGTTTATAGCTGCCCCGACAGACTGCTTATAAACGTGATTCCTAAAAGATTCTACACATCAACATGTGGTGCGGAACGCTTACACGCCAGTGATGTCACCTCAGTTGGTGGTGAAACGTTAGCAAACTAGATGCCAAGTTCCGCAAGCATCCCAATAACCGATTTCCAAACGCGAGCTACAAACAACATTGCTAGTTTCCAGCCATCAGATCACTTCGTAGTCAGCTATGCGCAACTAATAGGTTTATATTAACCGATTGCCTGGCGTAGGGAAAAAAATCTCATGGGTTGACATCTGCTTCGATGGCACCATGACTTCTGAACGTCCCACTTAGTTCTCTCAGTTGCAATTCTCAACCACACGGCAAAAAACAGTGTTCTTTCGTGACTTACCTCCACTCTTATTAACAGAACTTCAAGAATCAACAGTGGGCCAGAGTTTTCATCATGCTGTGTGGGATGTGAGGGGGTCAACGTTCCTGTTATTACTTATCTACATCAGCGGCCGTCCGAGAAAAATTTCCGGTGTCAGCCCCTCTGCGCTGAGGATTCACAAATGTGAATGCTAGCGACCCAAACGCACTATAGATACGTCTTGATGTTGTAGTGTCCACGAGTCAGTTATATTTCATAATAATAATAATAAAGCGCGTCATCGTCTTCTTCATTCGTGTGAATATTGGGTGGTTGGACGATGAGATATTTTAGCACCGCGTATTAGCTGATCTATCGA
>LUCH01018158.1:0-17817 GCA_013368495.1 Paragonimus heterotremus
AATAAATAACCCTTGTGCCATCCGCGTTCTTGGATCACAACACTATGAGTCCCATCCTTTTAACTTACAAAAAGTGCGAAACACTTTCCACTCTAAAGAAGTAGGAATGTTTCGGGCACTGTTGCACTCGAATATGCTCAGTGTTTGTTGCACATGACAGACACGAAATACTGTAAACCACTAGAAAATACCGAAGATCAAAATTCAGAAGGTTGTCGATATTTTAACAGTTAGATTTTCATAACATTCACGGAAAATTTATAGATTAGAGGAAACTGAGAAAGTTTACTCGCATCTGAATCTGTGTTGGGCGGTCTCGAAGGAAAACGCCTATCGGAAGATTTTTCCAGTTTTGGGGAGGCAACAACAGAAAAACCACGAGAAGGAAACTTAAGGAAAGACTAGCGGAATACAAACTCAACCACTGCCTATGGGGTATACAACGATTGCACTGTGGCATGCAGCAGTTTAGCGTCGACGCTAGAAGGTCAAGAGTGTCTTTCATCTGCGGTAATGCTTCTGACTATCAGGTTTTTCAAAACCTGGTTTACTATCCCGGATATGTGCACGAAGTTTGCGCTCGATTTCATCTGTCGGTGACACATTTACGATTGACTCTGGGAAGCTGTTCCAGATTTGGTACGTTCGGACTCTAAAAGAATGTTTGTTGCGAGTCAAGCAGATCACTTGATGTTTTTGTCTTAATAAGTTACTTCTGAGACAGTTATTTTTCATAGGCACAAGTATATTTCTAAGGGGATGCTGAGGTTGATGGAAAATCCAATGTACTAAAATTCACTCTCCTCGAATATGCCTACAGTGCACTAATTTCTCTCACAATTTGTGCAACCTGTTTGGGTATGGCAGAAAACGTGGTGTCATAATCGGTTTTGTTACACTATCTTATACCTACTCAATGAGAGTAATGTCCATCACAAAATAAGGATGACAAGCTAAGATATTTAGCCCAAGATTGGGGCGCATTAGCGATTTAAACATGGTAGTTAAACATTCTGAATGAATAATCCAAGTTCTGAGTTGATTTTCTTGACCAATGGTCTACTGTTGGAAGACACGTTAAATTTGCTTGAGACACTCGTGCCCTCGGAGCGCTCACTTGTGGTGAAACCCAGTTCTTAGCCTGATAATTTAATCTGTAAATCTCGAAGGACGAAGGTACACTATTTTACATTTAGCCATGTTAAACGGATAGCAGTTATTTGTGACTCACCAGTATAAATCACTCTATAATTTCTCATTTTCAATCACATTGTCCACTACACGCCAAGTATCATTATTACATAATAGCAACGGGGAACTGACAAGCTGCGAGGTTTCGAGCATTGATAGTGATCACATGAGTTGTGGTCAGCCATGTAGTTCTTGTCGAATGTATGGAATGCTGTTATAATCTGTGAAACGTTGATTATTCCTATTCCATCTTTTCATATGTTGCTATCACCAAATCGTTGTCAAGAGTATATAAGTTTCTGCGTTTTGTCTTAAGCGTGCAAACAATATATATCCTAAAAGAGCTTGTATGTAACGATAGAATAGATGGAACTGCAGAACTGTAATAGGGGGAGTTTCATGCGCTGTGCAAATTCTTAGGACATTCCGAGTTCGTGAGCTCATGAACAATAAATAGTGGTTGGGGTCATTGATTTATGTCCTAAGAAGGTGCACCAATTGTCTTCTACACCAAACACTCCTTGGCGGTGCCACAAGCCTTCAGTAGGCCGTTTTACGTAAGCCAACGGAAACCTGGAATACAAAAAGGATAGCTATCAGTTGGTAGGTCGTGGTGGACTGGGTGAGCCTGAAGGACTAAAGCATCTGGGTTAACAAAACCGGTGACTGAGAGTGTTCGGGGAGAGAGCGGCTGATCAAACTAAATGGCCTGAATGCCGCCGACATTTAAATTTGTCTGGGAAATCAGCGCACTTAATTGGAGTGACCGTTGAAAGCCTTTGGTAACTGCACGACAATTAAACACTAGCAGTGGCCTGTGATATTGTAATCAGGACAAGCGATCACACTATACTACTCACACCACTACTATTAAGTAGTGTGGCAGGAGCATGGATTTCGACATTGAAGTAGCCGCGAGAGAAATACGAAAAGCATTGGAGTGCAGGGTGGTATGAAATGGATCTTGGTACATAAAGGAACGGTGCATTGGCGTCCGTGACGTTCTGAGACCAGTGTCGTAAGCAGATGAGTTTTTTATTTGTAGTCTTGTTGGAATGTATAACCCATGTACTGGTTTTCCGAATAAATAAGCCTTGAGCCATCCGCTTTCTTGGATCACAACATTATGATTCTGTCGATAACGGTGGTGATATAGATTAGTCAAAAATACATTGGAAAACAAGCATACTGTGGTAGTGTTCAAACTTTGTTTACCTAATGTTGGTGAAAGGTTCCTGATTTCAAAATAAGCTATTGGCCATTGCATTAATGCAGTGGTTCCAAACCAGTGATTCAAGTGTTTTTGAAGAATGCGTTCTATCCACAATGGCTGCGCATAATCTCTTCTAAAGTGTACCGTTACACAAGTTATTTTTTCAGGAGACACGCTCACTGAAGTCTCTAGCCTATCTATAGCTAGCGCTACTTTCACAGAAGATGATGTCTAGAAATGGTCAACTTGACGTGGTGGGCAATCCGTTGATCAGTCGGTATTCCAATAGTTTGTGACAGTGAAAAATGACACCCAAGAGAGCCAAGCTAGTATGGCACTGAAATAGAACCACGGAAGAAAGAAAACATTAACATGGGACAAGTTGTACCGACCATTACTTGTAGATTGCGCAGTGTGGCGTATAGCTTTTAAAGGGCATCTACTGAATAAGGTCGTGTAAGTAGTATGTACTTGATAGTAAAAATTCACAGAAAACAAACCAGTTTGATGAATGTTGTCACTTCTCATGCATAGTAACCAGTAACGTTCAACCACGTATGCTACTTCAGATGCTGAGATTTATCGTAACTCATTTTCGAATCATTTGTGCCGTTTATTTCGGATTCAGCATATATATTATGAACAAATACAGAGAGTATGCGGAAGTGCAGTTTGCTGTAATGTCCTGAATGACATAACTTTTACGACCAGTACGAGCAGTATGTACCTGATATATGACGCATTGAAAATCGACGGGTAAAAATTGTGCAGTCTGCAGTTTTTGACTCCAGTCACACTTATATCAGACCAGCTTCTTCGTAGGCAACGCATTGATATGAACGTGATTGCAGCTAAGCGGTAAAACAAAGGGAACGATAGGTGAAAGAGAAGGCAATTGATCACCTGAATAATGATATCGCCCAATCCTACATTCACTATATCAACGGATGCTTGTAAGTCAGGTTACTTAGTGGTTTAACTGTGGATACCTGAAACGAACTAATGATTTACTATGCGTACGCTATCCACTTTGAGAGATTAGAGCAATCCGACAGAAAACCTGCATACCTGGGTCCACTCGGCTTTATCGATCAACACTTTTTGAATAATCAACTGGACCACATGAAGACATTTGGTGAGGCGGGTGTACGCTACAAAAATTCGACCTACCCGGATCAGTACTGTCATCAGCCGGTTTTGTGGAGTCGGGTTTATTATCCATACCCATTCGAATTTGCCCCTCCCCTCACCCATGAACAAGTTAAATGGGAACACAGACAGCCAAGAACTTTCATCCCAACTAGTGGACTACCTATCAGTAAACAAACCAATCGAAATGAGGTCAAAGAGATACTTCTGTGTGTTTCAGAACGTAATGAGACACCACTATTTTCTGCGTGTCCTGAAGTGGTTGTGACCGAGGAACAATTGCTGACGGCCAAAGTTGTGGGCCCACACAAAACGCTAACATCGGTTATTGTCACAAAGTTGAAACAGATAATGCAAGACCAGGGACAACGGTACCATGTCCGTAAACACTATCAGACCTATCAACAAATTGAACAAATGTTACATCTTCTCGTCATTGCCAAAAGTAAGTGTGCGATGCGCCACAAGCATTGTCCTTGAATTCTGTCTGTGTGATGATAACCAACAGACAATCTTGCTGGTATATGTTCGTGGGTTTCTATTCATGAGTAAGACATCAGTGTTAATAGTGGCACTTGTAGTACTAATCTGAAAGACACCATCTATTCCTTAAGTAATTTCGGTACAGGATTAAGCAACGCTAGTTTCGCTGTTTCTCCCTTTTATCCTCAGTTTGACGTCGTTAGCTTACACAAGCAAATAATTTTACTGTCACTTGACATTACATCAAGTGGGCCAGTTTACTTGAGATCAGTAAATAAAATTCATAATGACCGAACATCAAACCTGACCAATTGGAACCCAAACTATGCACAACGATTACACCAACGTTCTTTAGGAGGTATAGAATAGTCAGTTCGCACTGAGAAATTTTCAACCTCAGCAGCAACTTGTGCGAAGTTTACATCAAGCAGAGGAATCTAGAGTCAGGCGCAAAATAAGCACACCTATGGATTGCACCCTCTTTTATTCCTGGCATGTTGGAAGTTGGGTCGTTCGATAGCACCGCTTTGTTTTTACGTTACGGGAAACGTACCCACTTAGAGACTAATGTGCCACATAATAAACGGATGTAAAACCTTAATGTTACTCCGGTGTAAACTATTGGAGACGTACCCAACCGGCAAGAAATAGCGTTCCTTCTGTCAACACAGAATGAGTTAGTTTTGAGTGAACATAGTTTCCATTACACCAGTGTCACGAAATGTACCTCAGAAAGCAAACTAAGATAATGAAGAGCAGAGAGTTCCTTAGTACATTCGAAACTTGTAAATCAGTAGCTTACGGATACACTGGAATTAAGAAGAGCGGGATACTCTCCATGATCAAGTTGCAACGTCACCTGTAATTGTACCAGTGTCAGACGTTTAAAAGGGAACACGAAGAGCAACGGCTTCAAAATAGGCACACTGATCAAACAGACTGACAACTGAACTAGGTCATTAAAAAATTCGGTGCTTGTCATTAGAACTAGTTACAAAAGTCGGATGGCTGGCCAAATGGTTTGCGTGTTCCGGATGTTACAGTAGTTGGTGAGAAGACTAGCATAAAGGAAAATATCCCAAGGAATACGTTGAAATGATAAATGTAATACTCTACGTTTCAACCACCTCGGGTGGCCTTCCTCAGGAGTGTTGTAATCCTTTGTTAGTGTGATTCCGATTACAACACTCCTAAGGAAGACCATTCGAGGTGGTTGAAACGTAGAGTATTACAACTTGCTCATAACGTTGTTATTCTCAATCCATTTATCAATAACATGTTAAACACGACGCCCAAGCTGTTTGACTTCATTCGTACAAAATTTGGTGCGGATATCTTACAATACGTTGAAATACTGGAAGCGGGCCGAGCGTTTATACACATAGAAAAATACGGAAACGTCGATGTTCAAGGAAGTTCAGACTCCAACACACCAAAAAGCAGCAAAACTTGAGCAAAACCAACAGGGAGCCCCGGTTATTTTGGCCACCATGTAGCTCCAATTTGAATTCACTCAGGACTAGCCGTCATAGTACCGTACACCCAGTCCGTAAACGGAACCGGTTGAGCGGAGCTAGCAAGACAAGTGAAACATTGTTTGGTTGAACTAGACCAAAGTTTAGCAGCTGGGCTCATTGGAACAGTGCAGCCTTAGATAAACAAATAATGGGTAGAATTGGATAATCGTGTACACCATAATGTGCACAGGATAAAGAGTTATCAACCCTCACACGTGTCAGCCATTTACCAGTGTTGTGACTGCAAAAGACGCTTGGCCTGAGAATTCGTTTATTGCGCAAACTCCTGCATAGGTCATGTTAAAAATCAAACCACAAACGCGTACACCTATTTCCACGTCAGACATGCCTTCACATAAATCATTGTCAGTTGGTAAAACTTCTGCCACAGCGCGTACACACCATTCCGATAGTCTGTTCTGGTCCGTCGTCCTCCTGGCGTTCGGAGGTTGCTCTTTTATTCCTGAACGTCGCCCGCGGGTAATATACTACTCATGAGTAGTATACTACTCACAAAGAAACTGCTTGTCACAAAACACTAAGGATCGCCTCTAAGTGCATGTATGATCCGTAAGAACGAACGCTGGTAGCAAACGACGAATTTCTACCATATCAGGATTAAGAGACACAGATAAATAGTTGAGGTTAACTGTTCCGGTAGGGTTATATCCAAACGGTATAGTGTTTAATGTGGCCTAACGGCAATGACATTGATATAGTCGGCTGTTGGATCTCCGGCTTCCTCCACCAATTTTTTCTGGGGATGTATAACATGACAATACCTTTCCCAAGCATTACCTGTTATGTTGTATAGTAGAAAACGCCCAAACATGTATGAACCGAACGCTTTCGCTTTCACAAGATATCAAACAAAGTGCTTAAAACGAAGAGTATATAGCAAACAAAATGTGTGCGAAGATATGGAACACAAGGTCTATCATTACTTCTGACAAGCTGGCACCTCATCATCACTAGCATTACAACAATGGCTGATATTAATGCTTAGCCGCCATACAGTCATGATAAGGACGAAAAGATAGAACCTAATTCGTCAAACTCGATGTTTGAGCCCAACCAGAACACCACCGTGCCCAACTCTTGCAAAAATAACCAAATCGCAAGCGAAAGTGGGACGGTGTGTAAAAGGCGGCTTCTTTGTGGCTTTTACAGCTCCACCCAGAAATTCCGTAGGACATCAAGAAGTGAAGTCCTAATGCTATTAGTCTTACTCTACACACTGACCACCTCATCACCGCTTATAATCCATGGCGCAGTAAACAATGAATTGGTCAATTTTTAATGAATAAGAGACATGTGGGAAGGTTAACACGTTTAGTTACATACTGAGCTTGATAGTGGTTCACAATCACATGCCAAAAAACAATAAGTTTGAATAGGAAATTCCGCCACCGCATACGTTAAATGGTAAGAAGTCACCTGCGACTAACATCATATCCTCCACGAGAACAAGGTAGGTCCCGTAACTTTACCATCAATTCAAAGTTCAACTTGACGAATCTGTTAAATATGTGGGTATTTTCGCGACAAATGGGGATATTTTAACGGTTGTCTGGATCGCAAACACATAGCAGCTGATTGTCGGCACAGATATAAACACGAGATGAAAGGTTATAGGACGTCTGATCACGTTCTGCCTTACTAAAACAACTCACAGGGGTATGGCAATTCAACTGTTCAGCCACGCAGCCAAAACAGCGCATATCAAGCTTCCTTTAGGGACCTACTTACACCATGAATACGCAGGTTCGGATCAACACTGTACCGTATGCTACTATATTACGAAAGGAACTGATGTTCTCGGTGAATATCAGTGGTATGTCGATGCCCATAACGATCACTCGAAAAGAAAAACTCAGCAAAGATTTCTAATTTAGAGGACACGTTGGTGGAAAAAAACAGACTTCGTATGTGTTGAAAAAAACCCTGTCATTTCTGATTTGACAAGGGACTTATCGGTAAGTAGCACTTGGGAAAACTGTTATCCGATGAAGTAGTAATGTCAAGCCGGAAACCCGGACTGTGAAAGTTAAGCTGCGGTCATCTGGTAAGATATCATAGCAGACAATCGATCAGAGCAGACAACTATCTGCCAAATTTTTTGGCGAACTCTGTGACAAACAGTCAAATCCACCGCGAACAACCTCGAGGAGAAACTTCGCCAAGGAACAACGCGGAGATGACCAAAGAATGGATATCATATCTGTTGAGGACCCTTGATGCAATCTGCAATGTGCCAAGGACTGACATTAGTATGCTCTAGGTATCGAACTTCCTCGCCTGGGATTACTTATATTGTGTCGACCATCAGACTTTCGAGGGCGTTTTACAAAATAAAGTCGTAGTTACTGCCCCGACGTTTTAACATAACCTGTACGGAATTCCATGCAATAAACAACTTTGCAGGCCAAGCACGTTTTGGCGTCACAACACATAGTCCATGTTTGACACTGTGCGTCAATGGCAGAGAAGACCTTGAAGTGTGGAAACTGAAAACTGAACTATTACCAAGAACCAATGATCCAACCAATCTGTCGATCAAAACGCGTATTGCGAAATGTACACACTGAAGTTGGAAATAAAGTCCAGACAAAAACGTTTAACCGCTGGAAAAAGGGTCGGGACGAATCTCACAATGGCGTGCTAACCAATAATTATAACACAGAAGTTTCTGAAAATCTTTGTAGGGATAACTGCAAACTTACCAACAGGCTGTTGAACAAAACACCAGTCGTAATTCACTGTAAATTAGACAAGTAATTCAACATAAAGTAAGGTGAGCATGTTAGCTAGCGTCATCCTGTTGTCAATTCTTTTCAATAAATTACAGGTAAATTTTGGACCGAAAAATATCGCCACATGAATGATTCATACGGACACAATCCAAAAAGTTTAGCAACTCCGTTGGTACAGAACGAGTCAGGACAACGTTGTAACAAAAACACTGCTGTTACCACGGAAAACAATGGACGATCCTTTTGGTGCTTTCGACCCCATTGGTACCTTCACCTCTACTGAAATTACGAACTCACGACGAACCACTTTGATCCGTTTTGGTTTCCAAGGTGGTCTGTATTTCATGCTTACCTTCATCAACCTGTTTGACATCCACTATTCCAGTGTTAGGTATGCATACACAATTTGGAAGTCCATGTATAGATGATTGCGGATGCAAAATAAATCATAGAAAAACCCTTTATTTGTGATAATAAAATGTAGACTTACATATGGAGGGTTTAAAAAAAAGCCATTACATGGAGCGAATCGATTATTTGTTTAACCGACTACAAGATGGTAAAAACTAACAGATACATTGTTTGTAGTGTTATTGATTTTCCAAATGCGCGCTGTATTGAGGGTAATATATACATACGCAGACACAATAAAATGGAGCCGCGTAGTGTGAGCTAACCGGTTTTGTAACATGCAGCGAATCATGATCCATTATACATGATCACATGACAGAAACGCATTTGGGCTTCAGTTTAGTCCACGTACTGGGTAGCAACAATAAAAACTTAGCACCAAATTATTCTATCGTTATTCATCGAATCTGCTAACCAAAAGATATTCAAAAATACCACTTAGGTAAACCCCAATAAATTCGCCACTAACAGGGTTAGCCAACTAAAAAGAAGCGAAACGTACACGTAACTCACGTAAGAGTAGGGCGCGGTTAATTTGCCCCGTCTACGGGAACGAAGCTCAAACTATTCACTGACTGTTACTGGTTATAGACTTTGACGGTGATGACAGAAAGACACCATCACCGACGTTCACGTACTCAATCTATGCATCACAGTTGCTTAAAATTTTCGAGGTTTATTTTGGTACATTTTTATAATCCAATATAATGTAAATACATATATGAACATTGTATAGGGTAGACACAAACTATGAGTGAAGCCGTGCCGATCAAAAGCAGATAGATAATGTGGTGGGTGGAAAAGATGAAAACCCAAGCCACATTTCCTCTTCCTACCTTGAAGTTGTATCCGTTCCCCTGAACCGTTATCGCCATGAACATTTGTTTATTTGCATATTTCGACTGTTTTCTGTAAGTGGTTGACGATACAATTTGGACTGTTAATGCAGGCAATGTCCGTCTTCTTGCAGTTTTGATTGGTGACTTTGGAAATGTACAATGGAAAAATGAACACTCAGCTAACGAAACTGTGTTCGAAAAAATCCCATCCCCGGCGGGTACAGTTATGTAAAATCAGATGATCACTAGAAAATCACTGACTGCAAGATGACTGATTAAATGATAAACACCACTTGGCTAGAATTAAGAACACAAACGATGAGGGCTCTAGGTGGACAGTGTTCAACGGGCTGGGTCAGCGACAGAGAGCTCAAAACTCCTCATTGTCTGAATGACCATACTTGGAAGCTCAAGCGTCGGTACACATTATTCTCGAGCACACAAATCCGAGTGATGTAGTCGAACTTCATCCGTCCGGATTGTCAGAAGGACGTGATAGCTGACCTTCCAACAGAAGGTTTGTGGACCCGGTAAAAAGTGCGAAAGGCGCTCTCCGTGTGTGAATGTCGGTCACAATGTACGAAATAGGCCAGGTTGGACGAATTGAGGCTCTTCGCTATCTCAAAGCGAAAACAGACATCAGCTGTTTATGAACTCAAATAAGTTATCTGACAAACGGCAGTCAGCAGCGCGGTTTACTTCTTTGCAGAGAAGCATTCTAACCAGAATGTTGTGTTCGCAAACGGGCATTTCCTTGAGTTAATCGTCTAGGGTCAGATCATGTCGTCGCACTTCTAAACACGGTCACTTGGCGTGCGGTTGAGGAAACCGGTACGTGGGACACATAAAGGGGCCCAAGGTCAATGACGAGCAGCCACTGTTACGACAGGGCGAATGAGTCACCCGTTTAGTGGTCGGCTATAGATGCACATCAATTCGTATGGAAAACGGAAGTGGGAAGCCATTTGCACTTTCCAGGCCAAAATGTCGTCACGTATGGGAGAAGGTGAATGAGGAGTCGTGATTGAATGAAACTGTGGAAACCTCAATCAGGAAGCGTTTTCCGCTTTGTTGAAATTCGTAAGCCGTGAAAACATGAGCCTTTTAGATCTACCTTAAAACGTTAGCATGTATTGAAACGCTCAGAAACAAGCCATCAGAATGGCAGTAGAGCTATGGGGAAGTCTATCCACAGAGATTAACGGAATTGGATCAATTCCCAACGGACTGCACACACCTCAAAAGAGACCCAATTGTCACCGACAAAATCCTTCACATGCTAAGCCATTCACTGGTAGATCATCCATTAAAAACTATAAATGCTTTTAGACAAGAGTGTGGAATGTGTGGACTACTATTACATCAGCCATAGGATCCACTCATACTGAAATGCACCTCTCAACTCGGCAGTATAGGCATAATCGACTGAGAGTTTCAAACTTCTACTCGATCAGCACATACATGAGAAACAACTTATACAGATAATTCTTTTGGTCACCCTCCTAGCTTATTCTCACAGGTCAATAAATGTGCGCCTAGGGAAATGTTGTCCACACAATAGCATACTAGTAACTTTATCCAAATCGCCGTTTATTCACTTTTCCAACACAACTTATTCGCTGAACAACAAAGAGATAGGAACGCATAAGCAAAGATCACTCTTTTGTGCAAGCCTGTGAGCCTATGTGAGCCATCTTTATATGATGATTACATATTTTATTGAAGCATATCCGGCGAAATCACAATACTAACCTGGTAAGATAGCTGTTGTTCGGTATGTAAGACCATCCTCTTTTACACACGACGTTTACAATATAATGATGGCGATAGTATTATAATGTATTTGGTCATACCTACAGCAATTCTGCGATCTGCAATCATGGTTTCTCGTTTTCAAACAGACAGACGACTTGTTATCTGTTTCCAGTCGAGAGGAAGTGCGTGTACAGTTGGCGACAGAAATGGTTACTCACTCAGTCGGTTGTAAGCATGGTTGTAGCACCATATGTGCTTCGTGTTATCGTTTTTTAAACATCATGCCAAATCGAAAAGTGTGGAGGAGTAATTCGTTAGTATACAGATGGATGGAGAGAAGTAAACACTTAAAGACGCAACAATGGTTTCGAAACATCCACCGACAAGGAGAGAAAGGAGCAACGCTACCTGTTTCTTTGTAATGATAAGGCGACATTTTTGACCAGCAATACACTTGACTAGGTTAAGTAGTCCACGAATGCCCATATTTGACGGGTTGGAGCGCAACTATTCGAAGTAGGCCGAACAGGAAGGCACAGAGTAGAAAGGAGTAAAGTGTAAGACAATTTTAAAAGTTGGAGTAGAAGGAATGGCCTAAGGAGTGGGTTACACGCTAGTCGGATCATAACCCCCTAAATTATTCCATCTGAAGAATCCTAAAGCCGCATGTCAATTCATCAATACTCAAAGATACAGTGATCTGAGACGACATACTACAGATACATGTACAGAGATTAATAAAACTACTATATTCATACCCTTCGTTTATCGTTATATTGTCGGTCCTAACCTCTGTTCGGTCATCGCTACTTGAGGTCGTTTTCATTCATTGTTCTTAGTTCGTAGACCATTCCGCCGGACGACTATAATAAAAAAAGAGGCCGAATCTGATAAGCTGTCAGTTTCGTTGGTATTTCTGGTCAGAAGCCAGATGGATCACTATGTTCCAACAAGGGACGAATATGATTTGTAAATCTCAGTTTCAACTTGAACATCACCCACAATTGATCGCAGTTGTCGCATCTCCATAGACTTTCCAGTCGGCCCCTTTCGAAAAAAAGCACTAGACTCGGGTTTCGCCCTCGTTAGAGATCATCAGTAGTGCATATCATCGCCACTGCACCCGGGACTTGAACCACGGACACGCTGTTTATGAAACAGCTGTGTTTACCACTGCGCCACTGACCTCACATTAGGGACGACCGAATTATCATATGTGAACGCTCCACCACTTTCGCTTGCGAGTAATGATCAGGTTACCCGATCTTTTCGAAATGGAGACAGTTACTGTCTGTTAACTCCGGTCGATAATCCCGCGACTAGGACATCCTAGCCAGGTCGAAATCTCCGATCTCATTAAACCTGCAAGGCGGTATTTTAGAATACTGATGAGTAGTTGGGCAACCTGATCACTACTCACACGCGAAAGTGGTCGAGCGTTCACATATTATGATTCGGTCGTGCTTAACGTGAGGCCAATAACGTAATGGTAAACACGGTTGCCTCATGAAAAGCGTGGCCGGAGTTCAAGTCTCGGCAGTGACAAGGATATGCACTACTGATGAGCTCTAATGAGAGCGAAACTCGAGTCTAGTGCTTCTTTTCAAAAGGGGTCGACTGGAAAGTCTATAGGGATGCGACAACTGCGATCATTTGTGAGTGATATTCAATCTATATGAAATATCCGTTGTTTGAATTAGCTTGCTTCCAGTCCTTGTAGTTGTACTTATCACCTTCCCATGTTTGATGATACTCCGGACTTCAAAGACCTTCACAAAATAAGGCGTTTATATCCGTCATTTTTGGAGCCTTCAGGATCTATGTATTACATTGTCCCGATGAACTGTTATCACCGACATGAGGTTTTCCATAAGGCGTTAATATTCGAGGTCTACTACCAGTTTGAGCCGATTGGAGAGAAGATTAAACCAGCTGTTTTTACGCCATGAGGACCGAGATCTGACTGTATACCGACAAACAAATCATCAAAGCTACTAGCATAGGCGACGATTAGAATCGTGATGTTAGACCGCAAAGACAACCACCAATTATGCCTACTGATAAGCAGTAAGGGATTTCGGTTGATGAATTTTGAACATCAGTCGCAAAGGATCCGAGCTTTCGTATTCCCACTAACTTTTCAATAAGCTATCCTTCGGAAAGAAGCACCAAACAGGAGTTTCGTTGTCGTTAGAGTTAGTCAGTAGTACAAATTGTTATGACTTGGATAAGAACTCCGGCTATGTTTTTATGAGGCAATTATGTTGATCACTGTGCCGGTGACCACATATTAAACAGAACCGAAGTTCCATATGAAACCAGATTAAAACTCGAAAAGCTGACTAAAAACTTCATGGGGATGCCACAATTGCAATCAATTGTGGGTGATGTTCAGTTCAAGAAAAAATAAACCCTCCTACTGCTAACCAGCAATCAAGATGTTGCTTAACAAGTTAATGATTCCTGTGATCTCAACTTGGAGAGTTCTCACCGTAAAATAATCGATCAGAATTAACAAGACAATTACTATTTCCTCTCGAGACGATCCGACGGCCTGGACATTACCCACAAACGAACGGGGCTGTACGTTTGCATATGGCACTTCGATTGTGTCTACCGCGAGGTCATTGGTGCACTGATGAACATGGTTGCCTCATAGAAAGAAGACCGGTGGTCGACTCCCTGTTGTAGCAAGGAAAAGCGCTATTAACGAGCATTAACAAGAGTAACACTCGAGTCTAGTACTTCCTTTTGAAAAAAGTTGACCGAAAGGTCTGCAGAAATGTAAAAACTACAGCCAGTTGTGAGTGACGTTCAATTTATGTCTGTTATTAGTATTGGCCTTGAGAGGGACTGTGTGGGTAGTCGGGTGAAATCAAACGTTTCCAGTTAATACATGATATATAGTATCATTTGTCCAATGTTATTCTTCTGTGACTGGAGGTCATTTTAAGATGGCCCAAGAGGTGTCTCTGTGACTGTGCAATAAGATTTTCTATGGTTATCCGAACCAAGTTGTTTACACTGACGCAGTGAGGCAGATTGGAAACGAATGTACAGCAATACTGAGGGAAGTTTTCTAACCGAGTCAGGTCAGCGAACGTGCAGTGTACATAAAGGAAGTACGGTTGCATTCACATTGCGAGGTATGTGTTCTGTCTGGGTTATGGTTTTCCTTTTTATCAATCCATTATACTCGGGCTGCCGCAGCGCAATAACGCTCGTTGACCTCATTAGGTAAGAACGCCTGTTAGTGTTAGCCATCGCACACTGTCGGGGCACAAATAAGACGTATCCGTACACATTACCTGTCCCACCGTGTTAGTGAGATCCATCTAGTTTTAACGAATCTGAAGATAGAACAAGATCACAGGATATCTGAAACCGATGTCAAGCCGTATGAGTGATAGTGAGACACCCAAAAGTGATATAGACATCTAGAAATGAGAAGAGTAAAAACTATACGTAGACAGTGCAGTTAACTGGTGAGGAGTTAAGAGGAAGCATTAAAAGTAGACTGACTACTAACCCGAAAGCTATAATCACACAATCATCCATTTACTACAACGACCATGTTCATTTTGTGGGGGTCGATCATTCGTAAACAACTGTTTCACGTTTGCCACTGAAAAGAATAAAAAAGAATTCAATAGGGCACAAAACCTGTTTCCTTATCGTATTTGTCAACTGGGCGAAGGAGGTTCGGTGTTTCGAAATAATTCAATGGTTTACTTCCACTAACTATGAATAAATTTCTTTTTACAGCACTGCATTTGCTAGGGAAGATGCTGCCCCAAAAACGCCAGTTTATACGGTGAAACTGAACTTGTAAGAAAGGAAATACGGGAATGTGTGACTCTGTCTGTTCAACGCTTCTTATGCCTTAATCCCATCTCCTAGTTGAAACTCTTGGAAATTGCAATTCGTACCAGTAACCGTACATGATGGACGATACAAATTGAACCACAAGTAGCTTCACAAGTCTTGACCTTTGACTTTCTCAGTAAAAAAAATCACATGGCTATTGTCCAGGGGGAAAACCATCCGTCTGTTGTGGTTAATTATTGTTCTAATGATAATTTTAAGGCGTTATTCAACTATCATTTAACCGTACTTAGCCCTACCCACTTGTAATAATCCCCAAGAGCGATGTTACACAGTTTTTGAATTCCTGTCTTCTAACCATTAAGTAACCATTGAGTAACCACCAATAACAATTACATTTGATAGCAGCCCTACGTTGTGCACTGATGATCTTGCTTTTCTACCTACCTTTGTTTCAGTCAAGCCAGCACTATGCAATTTCCGTCTTGGGGCTAAAACTACAACTCGTCCGGTGCCTCCCTAACTTGACATGCTTTCTCTGCACATTCTACTTTCCAGAGCCGACAATATCATACGGAGCCAATGCGCCGAATCTTTGTTTTCACTGTCGCCTTCAGTTTGATAGTGAGAGACAGACTGTATTACATTGTTTGACTGTTTTGACAATTGGTAACCTCCAGGAATTCGAACGCGATGTTATACTCCGCGGTTTATAGTGAATCCCTTCCACATTATTGCTCTGCTTTGCCTTTTCGTAACAGCTGATTTTCTGTTCGTACATACGTTTGGATATATTAATTTTGTATCACCGATTTAGCTATTTGTTTACAGTTTTAGTATTAGTTTGTTTACCCATGTTAAAAACGACTCTAAGCCGTTTGAACACTGCGGTAGCAGTGTCGTTAGTTGTCTCACGAGTCTTAGAAACACACCTTACCGTACGGTTCATTCACTTAGAGGTTGAATTTTGTAACAATCGAGTTTTGTTTGACAGGGCGAAATTTAGCCCACTGGTATCTCGTTTGCCAAAAGAGGTCACGATGCAACTTCGGGACATACTAGAGAATTAGCCGAAGAAGAACGGATACGGTGTTCTCAAGAAGTAAGCGAGTTCCCTTATCAGAAAGAACTCGCTTGCAGCAGTTCTTCAGTGAGTTAGAACTGCGCAACAAGCGTCCTACAACTCTGTTTTACGAAATGCGACAACTTTTAGGCACTTGATACACGAACCAATCACTCCTCCGGAAACTGTGGGAACAGAGACTACCGGAGACAGCGCAGGCGATAGTGTCCAATGCACGATCTAAACCTTTAACGGAGATCAATGATCAGGCAGTAGGGCGCTTTCAATTTCTGCTTAGCCCGACGAATGTCCCAACACAAACGTTATATCCTGTGATAAGCACTCTGACACATCGAGAAGTTGGCGTCACTACGTCCACAAGTATGGAAGTATAAGTTGCCGACATGTTTAACGATTTTAGCATAATTCCATCAGGTCGTTCAACGTACTCTCGACCTTGTTGACCCCCCAGGAGCACAACGAGACAGAGGTAGGACAGCTACTGTTGATACAAACATCCCTTCGATAATCCATCTATCAAGTGTACCAACCTTGCACCTGCAAGTGAACCAAGCAGAGAAGCTTCAACGCCTGCCCGTAATGACGACCAATGTGATTGGCGTTGTGGCCCTATTTCTGAACAGGATGTAGAAATCGTAACCACGTCCCCGACTGATGTGAGCGTGCAAGTTAGCGCGTTTCCGTCTACAAAAGACGAAGTGCTAAACCCTTGAATCCCACGGCTCCGTGTCACCAACGTTACTCATATCGCCACTTACTGGCAGAGCTCATTAACTCCCAATGTGGGCTTCCTCCGGATATTCCGTCGGGTACTTACAATCACCGCGATACTTTTTGCCATAATCAACATTGATTTTCTGATCTTCTGAATGATACCAGACGCTGTAAGTTAATCGATCCAAGCATTAGACTATGCACGGCCGGTAAGCACGTAACAGTCCAAGCCGTATCATTAATATATGCCAAGCCCGCATCTTTTAGGCAATTTATGGACAGCCTTATTGAGTTCCCACGACCGATCCTTGCGACGAACGACACCGTCAGCGACACCCAATACCAAGTCAGCAAGTCCGCAACAGGGGATCTCCCGTCTCAACACAGCCTCGACGGTTAGCTCCCAACAAACTGCAACTCGCCAAGACAGAGTTCGGACTTGGAATAACATATCTTTTCGAGAATACACGGGCCTATGCGTTGTTGGACTTGAAGAGGTTAGGTGATTGACGCCGGGCTCAACAAAGCAGCCGTCCTTGACAAAAACCTAGTTCCACAAATGCAGGAGTTAACAACTTGCTTATACGGGAAAACCATTTTCAGCAAGACGGATTTGACAGGCATATATCACCAGATTCCTGTAGCTAAAACCGCAGCTACCATTTCTTTTGATCTTTTCGAATTCAATTTGGTTTCAGCAACACTGCTTAACCATTCCAACGCTTCAATCAAGAAGTTATGGACGACTTGGATTTTGTCTACTACTATCTGGATGACATTTTAGTGACAACTTCTTCACAAAGAATGCCGTATGTATCCTTGCGCCCTGCTCCAGCGTTTGACCAGACATGGAATTACAGCAAACTCTGTCAAGTGTGAACTA